>SPJY01035639.1:1503445-1542084 GCA_005191435.1 Raddia distichophylla
TTTAATAATAATAATAATAATAATAATAAGAAGAAGAAGAAGAAGTTTGCACGGCGCTGGTGGACTTGCGTGTGCTATGTTGGGATTGGTTACAAATTTCAATTTGATACAAATTTATGTTTTGGGGAACTTATGTGAATGTGTTCCTATTTGTTGATTGGCTTTTGGTTTACACGGTCAATTGCAACGAGTGCTTATCAAAAAGTTTTTGTAACAAATCGTGTATGGGATTTTGGTCTGTTATTAGGAAATGCATCACGCTGGTGGGCTGGCCGCATACGAATGAGCAGCTAGGCTGTGGCGTTGGACGCACGGTACCTATTGGAAAAACAAGACGTCAATAGTAGATCTAAACGACATCGGAAACATGATGTTTGGTAACGCAATTCATCTCTCATACTACATCTACGAGGCAATAACTATGAACGCTCCTCCCCAATAACGCAACTTACCGGCCGCCCGAGTCACGGCCACAAACCGACCATGACCACCTGCGTGCCTACGCCGCTACTTAGTCATTATTGGTTACACCAGGGTCGCCTTCATTTATATAGGGAGGCCATGCAAGAATTTGACTCTTACTCTAACCTATACCCTGCGTTTTACTAACACAGTCCAATTATAACCCTACTTGTATACATATTCAAAACTTCTTGTTGGGTTAGGGCAGCACTTGGCACACTCTTAACCCACTTATCTTGTGACAAACTATGAGGATAGCTTGTACCAATAAATGCACATCGGAATAAAGAATTTTACATGCACAATGACACGATGATTTACGTGGAAAAACCTCCTCAAGGTGAGGAGTAAAAAACCAAGGGACCGATCGGTCCACTGCAAGCTTCTTACACTATTATCAATAATGGGTACAAATTTAGTACTCTCTAGAACCTCTAGAGATTACACAACACCACCACCATCTATAAGTTATAATATCGCCATTTGCATCAACATCATACACACATAGCAAGAGCTAAAATGAGGTGAACACAATATTAGTATCACTGCTATCTCCTTCGGTAATCAGCTTGTTTCTCACAAACCTCAAGTCCAAAGATCTTGAAACTTGGTAGGAAATTAGTTCAATGAGTCCTTAATATGTTGTACCAATTTCATACCAAATGGACATCGTTTGACCCCTCAAACAAATCAACTCTCAAGACTAATCTAAACTTGCTGAAACTGAGTTGGCTAAACCTCTCTCAAACCAGGTTCTCCACTGATCCAATCATCAAAATAACTTCACAAATCTAAGAGCAATAAGTGAGGAACACACTCACCAAGTTTGGTGACAATCCAACCATGACCCCTCTGAGCTTGCTTTATGAAGATTGTGCGCAGAAAACCGATCTTGACAAACACCTCTTTTTCTCCTTCACTCTCTTTGTATGGTAGATGTAGAGCTCTCTCCCTCACCCTTTGTGGCTACAAGAACGCAACAACAAAGGCTCTCTCTTGGATTGGAATGATGGCTAGGGTTTTCTTTTCTTTTCTTCTCTCACAAAGAGCATCTCAACCATCTATTGTAAAGAGGATCAATGGACATGATTTATTTGGGTTTTGTTGGGTTAAAAATTGAACCTCCGGATACCCAATGCTTCTAACAGTACCAAGCATTATCGTAAAATTAACGTGCGTCAGCTGATGTCAAATGACATGTAATTCTAGTCGGTATCTGTCATTGTTCAAGCTATATTGTTACTGAATTAAGATTGAATTGCAGCCACAAGAGCCAAGTCTTTGCAGCACACGCGTGCCTGCTTGTTGCTAGCTGCGGGCCGGGCCGGGAATGCGAGGACTTGCCACCGGGTCCAAGTCTTCTACAACTGGGACACGTCTTATATCTAGGGATGATAACGGGTCTGATCGGATCGGATAATGGCTAAACCGTATCCTTATACTAGAGTTTTTCTCGAAACCGGATACTGATAGCTAGCACGGTTACAGATACGGATACGGATACGGAAAATTCCGGACACTTATACGGAGCGAATTCATGTCGAATCGATCACGGATATTTGTCGGAACATATAACCCCTCAAGCCATACGTCTGAGTCCAATTAAAGCAATAAACAAATAGGCCATATCACATCAGTATATCAGTTATCACCAATTCACCATGTCATCACGTGATTCATGCAATCATGCATAAGCATAAAACTGATACAACACATAAGCTTATTAACACATAATCATTAGCATTGCCGATGCCAATAAACATTAACATAGTTCATCTCTCGCGAAAAAGTTATATTTTAAATTTCCAAAGTCTTTCTTTATTTTTGAAAATTTTTAAAACCTCATTCCTATATTGTTCTTTCTAAGGAAAAGTTTCTTCTATTTTTCTAGGGAAATTTATCCCATCATATGTAAAGTATTATTCCATATTTGGACTATACTCATTTTTTTATTTTTAGAAATTTATTTCATATTTTTTTGAGCCATATACTATTTTCTACAAATTTTACCAATTTTTGATAATATTAAATACGAAACAAAAAGGGAAATTGCATTTTGGGCTTGGAGCCTTGGGATGGTGAGCTGGTGCTAGTGGGATGGGCTCTGATATCCGACCAACTTGATTCACAGATATCCGAGTCCGAATCCAAGTCCGACGGATATGGTCATCCCGTATCCAAATCCGTATCCGACTAAAAATATTCGAGTTCCGATTTGTACATAAAACTATCCGATCCAAAAATATCCAAATCCGGATCCGATCGGTCCGGTTCGGACATTATCCGACCTGTTTTTATCCCTACTTATATCCGTGTTAATTCCGTATAGCATTTTTATTAGAAAAACAATTCCGTATAGCATCACCGCCTACATTTCTCTCTTACCAACCCTGGAGGCCTAATTAAACAGGCGATTAATTTTCGGAAATTAGGTTGCGCAATCTATTTATATCACTGGTAATGACTGATCAGGACAAAGCCATCACACAATCCGGGGTTTATGTGCATACACATAACCAAATGATCATGGAGCCCCGTCGGATTATTCTTGCCGGTAGTCTCCATCTCTGCCTTGCCGCGTCGGTGCAAGTCGCCGCCGGCGAGCACCCCAGCTGCCGGAGGTATGGCGACGTCGACATCCCTTACCCGTTCGGCATCGTATCCGACGACCCACAGTGCCGCCCGATCCACCCAAGCTTTCAGCTCAGCTGCAAGCAGGCCGTGGACGTACGGAGCCCTCAAGCTTTTTGCTTTTGGAATGGCACAATCGAGGTGACGAACATTTACATCCCTGACGGCGAAACCAGGATGAAAACATGGATTTCCTCGCAGTGCTAGGACCCGGCCACTATGCCAACGTGCTTCAAAGCAGGGCCGGGATGAACCTCACTCACTACAGGAAACGAAATAGATTCAACTGCCGAGTACTGACTTGGCGGCCAACCTGTAGCCGTCGATACATGTAACGTAGTATGGACGGCCATAAATAAGCCGTCGATACAGAGCATACCAGGGGTCAGTCTCGACGGCCCTCATTACGGCCGTCGAGTTTGCTTGGGGAAGCCCCACGGAGACGTTGTGTGGCATGACGGCGTTCTCGACGGCTAGCCGTTTGGCCGTCGATACAGTCTTCCACGGAGAGTCAGTATCGACGGTCCTATCCTAGCCGTCGATACTATGTATGTTTAAAACAATCTTGTCTATTCCCTTTTATTTAAATTTTATTTCAATCTTTTTTCAAAATTGCTGTGATTTTGAAATAAACATTAGAAATGTTGCTTTTTGTTAATTTTTTGGGTAGGTATTTTTGTAATGTTTGTATTGAGGAATATTGGACATATATAGCTTTTTAATTGATGTACTAAATAATGTTTAAATTTCAGTATTTAATTTTCAGTAGTCAAAAATTTAAAAAATTGTTGGGTGCGGGTATCGATTATTGAATGTGGAGAATACTTAAATTTAAACTTACAAATGAACATAATTTAAATTCAAATGGGATGTTTGACGTTGTTTTGATCACATGAAATATGAAACTTCCATATGAACTTCTCTGGAAAGCTTCAGGTTACAAAGGAGTCACCACAAACGGAAGTTCTAAATTTTTTGATTTTTTTCCAGATGTGTAATTACCAGTAGGAAACAACATGGAACGGTTTAAACATTTGAAATTAGGTTTTTCAAATTTTTAAATTTTAAACAGAGAGGTTTGACCATTGATGCCCTTTAAGGAGGGTCGCCCTCGAGACAAGCACTAGTATCGACGGCTTGTGAGAAAGCCGTCGATACTATGCCACTTCCTCGACGGTAGTTAACCGAAACCCTCGGGAGAGATTATTTCGACGGTTTTATCAGTGGCCGTCGACAACATCTTCCCCGACGACCGTGTCGACGGCCACCAATAATGCCGTCGAGACAACTATTCTGTATCGACGGCTTGTCAGTTTACTAACGGCCCAAAAACGACCGTCGATACTGCCGCCTCCGTCCACATCACCTGAAGCTAGCCGCAGTGGGACCCATTAGCACCAGTGTCGACGGCTCTGTAATGGCCGTCGATACAGAGCCCATGCTGGAAACGGCGTCAGGGGGGTTTGTCTCGACGGCCTCTCCTTTAACCGTCGATACTATTAGTGTCGATGTGTTTCTCTCGACGACCTTCACTCGACGGCCTTTTTTCGATGGCTGGCCGTCGAGACGATGTAAAACCGACGGTTCTAGGATTTTTATCGACGGCTTTGGCCGTCGAGGCTGTTGCCGCCTCCTGTAGTGACCGGTACACCTTATTCGTTCTCAGCCTCGAATAACACGATCATCGTGGTCGGGTGCAACACACACTCGGCTACATGATCGGTGACTCGGTAAGTAGTATTTTTCATCACTTTGCCAATCTCTTAATTAATTTGCGACTCCGGTACAAGTTCAGCTTAATTAATTGGCTGCTAATTAATTTGCTCGATTATACATTGCTTGGTTCCACATAGTGATTCAAAGTCGATTAATTGGCTGCTAATTAGTTTGCTCGATTATAGAATTGGTGGATTAATTATGTCAGTCATGAGTGCACGTACTGTATATAACATCCGTGCATGCAAGATGTAATCGGCTGCTCGTCGGCATGCAATAACATGTTTTTTTAAGTAAAGGGACAGAAGAACTGCCTTATATTGATCAAAGGAAGAGTACAAAGAAAGTACAGTTTAGGGGGAGAAATCGTCCCTTGCCTCCAAAGACCGTCGTACAGTATGTTAACTAATTACAAAACGCATACCCGCGGTCGTTCAAAAACACAGTTCATCTGAGACATGTTAAACGTTAAGAACGGCTCATGCTCTGGCGCCGGCTGCTGTGAGGCGGATCTCCCAAAGGGCAAACCTGTAACAGTACTACATGGTTATTTCAACGACAACTACAACACCAGCAAAATATGGAGGTCTAGTCGTTGCAGCTACATGCATGGCACTCAAGGAGAAGGCAGCTTTCAACTTCAGCACGGCCTATGCCAACATCCACAATGTTTACACATACACGGGTAGAACCCCGGTTGTGCTGGACTGAGTGATTACATATGACACATGCAAGGAAGCAAAAAACAATAAGAGTATACCCTACGCATGTGTTAGCAACAACAGTGATTGTTCTTACTTCAACTACGGCCACAGATGCAGTTGCTCACCAGGGTATGAAGGCAATCCGTACATCGTTGGGGATGCAAAGGTCTCCCTTTTCTCATAATTCCATGCTGTGCATGACAAAAAGGTCGTATTTTGATCCTGTTATTGGCCAGAGCAAGACAAACAATTTATAAAGGGCTGTACCGCGGAGCAACTTGGCAAAGCTCGCGGAGCAGCTCAGGGGAGCAGAGCTTAGATCAAGTGGTTAGCCAGAATTTGTTTTCTTGTCTCTTTATTATTCTTGGGCCTCCCTATGGATAGGAGGGATTCAGGGGGAAGGCACTCCAATGTCTAGGTTTCGTACACAAATGCCCTCGCCGCCTTAGTAAAAGCGAGGTTACAAGGGGAATTATAGGGAGACCGGGTTGTTGCGCTCCGTACGGGTATCTTCCTGCCACACGGTATGATCACTGGCGCATGTGGGGCCTATTGTACTTGTTTTCTCCGAGCTTCTTAGCGATCAAGAAAACTCTACTCCTTCGCACCCCTTGGACCATCGTTTCCTTGATCCGTCATTGCCTACCTTCGGGAGGCGAGACTTCCTTCGGGCCGCTGTCCCCCTGGTAGGGCGACCCCTACTTCGGGCAGCCGTCCCCCGGCTTGCTCATGGCTCCTGAATTTGTGGGTATCCAGGTACCAGTCTAGCCTATCATTACGGATAGTTAGCCAATCCTTCCATCAAAAGCTATGGTTTGACCACAATATAACCCATCAAAGGCCCTCGAATGCTCAAGCTTAAGTTTTTTCATGATCGAGCCCCCAAAGTCCTTCCTTTTTTCAACTTTAGAGCGTTGATCAACTTGTTGCTCATGCTCGCAAGCCCTCAAGAGTCAGACCAAGGGGTGAGCCTAAGATGAGCCTTTTCTCTAGCTTGTGTGGTGATCGATCCAATCTCGAGCTGAGCCAGGCACCGTCTTGCTCAAACTCAGCTCGTTGCCACCCCTATCTAGGTCTACGGTCAAGTCCTGTTTGGAAACAATATTTTTTTATAATTCATTGGGAACACATGTTTCAGAATATTATTATGGTTTTCAAGACCCATTTTCATTTGCATATCCAATGATCAAAACTCTTGCTTGGTAGAAACTATGGATTTTGGGTATTAAACTCCACTCCAAGCTGAAGTTTTTATGATTAACCCTCGCTAGCTCTTATGTTTGTTCAAGTTTACCGTACTAAAAACTATACATATAAAAAAGGATAGTTTCAATAAATATCAGAGCTTAATGGAGTTTGGTGGACTCATGGTTTCATATGTACATACAAACTCCATGTTTTACCTGTTCTCTCAAAACATATATCAAATAAGCTTATGTTCCAACATGATCCACTTCAACCAACAAGGTCCATCAAAGACTAAGGAAAACTGTTTTTAACTAAATTGGTAGAAAATATGTCTAGCTCACATTTCTATGACAATAGATGTCTATCATAGAACAAATAGATGAACTGATGCGGCAACGGGGAGTCTCGATCTTCTAATGAGAATGATACGTCGATTTGACGATGATAAACTACCGATCTCGACCACCGACCAGCGAGGAAGGAAACAGACAATCGCAATGCCACCAACTGGAGTTGATCAACCACGCCTAGACGCAATTAACCGTTATCCCTGCGAGCAATCGAGAACAAAAAGAAGAAAATGAATAACAAACTAAAATCAAATCACTCTCTCCATCAAGGGCGTGGTTCTGTTCTTCGTCATGGTTAGCCTAGTCGACCCAAGCGATTACGAGAAAGGTCACACATGGGGATATCCAAACACAACAAAACATAAAAAAGAACGTACGGGGACAACGACTACATATAGAGTGGCGGCCAGCGTAGCCAACAAAGAAGTGGCAGCCAAGGCATGGTACTCAACCAGGACTTGAATTGTTGCCGAACCCTAACAATACATGAACCTTAGGCCTAAAAGAAAGATGGAGTAGCAGCCTGAAAACTGTGTCCACGATGCTCTTCTGTAATTTCCTGTCGCTCTAGGCCCAGTTTGGCTACGTGATCATATCAATTGAAAAGTTTATCTCCTATTATCGACGATTGGTGAATCACCAAAAATAGACTTCGGAAGGTTGAGTTATGCCTGTTTAAAGTTAGGCTACTCCTAGATGGTCGAACTAGACATGGTGACAATTTGAACTACAGTTGGGCCGTCCTTGGGGCATGCGACATCCCAGAGAGGTGGGTCAATGTCGCTGAACCGTAGATGAGGACTTACAAGATGAGTTTCTAAGCTAAGGTCTCTGAGCGTCAAAGACGACATAGCCTAAGGAGCAACAAAATAAACAGCAATTGTATTCATGACCGAGATGACCTCATGAACCGTACCACGTACGGTTGGTGAGCCATATGACGATAGGCTGTAAATGATTGGTCCGGCGACGAGCATTTGCTCTCGTCAATATCCGAACTGGACACCTATTTCTATCACTTTAATTAATATATTTAAATAAAAAGGAAGAAATCCAATTTACCTCCCTTAACTATTGCAGAAGTTCATTTTTTCTCCCTCAACTCATTTGTGGCCGTTCGATGTAAGATTGGATTGCATGGGAAGGCTGTTTGCACAGGATACGTTCTCTTCTAAGCTAAGGTCTCTGAGCGTCAAAGATGACATAGCCTAAGGAGCAACAAAATAAACAGCAGTTGTATTCATGACCGAGATGACCTCATGAACCATACCACGTACGGTTGGTGAGCCATATGACGATAGGCTCGTGTAGTCTATTGGTCCGGCGACGAGCATTTGCTCTCGTCAATATCCGAACTGGACACCTATTTCTATCACTTTAATTAATATATTTTAAAAAATTATAGCAAAGCCAACCACATTTTCAGAGGTAAGATGGGCCATGCTACACACGGCCTACGACAGAACAGAGAGCAAACATCCTTTGCAGCCTAGTAAAGGCCCAGTAGGCCTCCGAAGCTGGCCCACCACCAATCCAACGAAAGCAACTCGCGTCCGTCACTCTCCCTGGCTTCTCCTCTCTCCCCCCAAAGTCAGAATCCACTGGACCGCACTGTCCAGACCAGACGCACTCGTCCAGCCGCCATCGTCGTCAGTCGCTTTGCTCTCCCCGCCCGGGACACGGCACCTACCGTCCGGCCGGCCGGTCCGCCGATCGAGAGCTGTCTGCCACGAGATGGGCTAGCTGTAGCTGCCGTCAAGCACTTAAGCAGGTCTCACTCCAGCGAGCGAGATAGCACGCCGGACAGCTCCGCCCATGGCGTGTAGTGCCCGATTTTTATCCTGTCTCCGTCAGGGCGTCAGCCACGGCCGCCGCTGCCCCTTGCCCATGCCGTCTTATAAACGGATCCCATGGTACTGATCCTACGGCGGCCTCTGCACCTGCATATATGCACGCGTGATCAGCTCCTCGACGTTGTCTTAAGCTTGATCTCTCGGCAGTTCTGCCCCGATGATCGATCGATGCGTTGTCAGCCTGCCATGCGCGCGCCCTCTCATGCAACCTCCGCGCATCAATCATATGCGCGTACGCCGTTTGCAACTTTGTATGCATAATTGCATAGTATGCATTATGCGATAGCTGGCTTCACCCTTCAGCTCAAGTGTATAATGGTTCCTGAATAGACAGGTGCTGTGGCGTGTGCCGTGTGGCCGCTTTGGAGTACTGGTTCCTTTTCTGAAGAAAGTGCTTTGGTGTAGATGCTAATATTGTGCCATACCATTTTGCTTGCTAGCCTGTGTGAGTTGGCATTTGCAGTGTTAGGGTTAGCCTGGGCCACAGTAATTCAATATATATCCTTGGCCCCTGTGGCTCAGCCTTTACTTATCTTGCTAGTTTTCTTATCGAATATTAGACCAGCTGCCGTGGCCAAGATATGCTAAAGAATGAACCGGGCCAAGGCACGGAATTTTAGGGGGAAGGTGCGCGAGACCAAATATGCTGTCATGCCGATCGTTTCATTGTAAAAACGGTCATGGATTTGGGGAGCAGGAAAGTCCAGTCTTGTTCTCGTATGGGCGTGTGTCCAGCTCGAGATTCTCGATTGGTGGTTGGTTGTTTACTTGTTTTGTCTTCAGTATCTATGCGCTTTTCGGAGTGGAGCATATATGCGGAAGTAATAATATTTTCCAAACTCAGCGCTAAAACCAGGGGCGGATCGAGTAAAAGGTTGGATGAGTTGTTGCAAACTGCTTGTAGGTCCAGGAGGACGATTAGAGGAGATCGGTTGAGCTCCAAGAGGTGTCCACCACCATGGTCAGTGGCAGTTTCTTGTTCCAATCAGAGCGTTCATGTTTTCACCGCTCTAGCTGCAGAAAAATGTTAGACATCCCCAATAGCACTCTATACCTCACTCTAAAACACCGTTCATTAGTAATGTTTTAGAGAGAGGTATAGAGTGGTTGTTGAGGATGCTCTTAGAGTATCACCATACGCATGATCCCCTATAATCACGCGTATTAATATTTCTGGCACTCTTCCTAATCTTCTCCATAATATTTTATAAATCAATAGTTGGGAATACACTGTGAACATTGTTTGTCTATCAGTTAAGAGCTTTTTCGATGTATTGTTTGCCAAAAATAAATGGTGGATTTGATTCAGTCAATTAATTTGATCGAACCATGCAGTATACCAACCATCCAAGATATAAGGCTCAAGACCTCTATGTGCATATTGTGTACGTTTCGGTGATGATAATGGAATATCAAAAGGGGTGTGTTTGAAACCCCAACAACCTCAAAGATGGTATATCCGTAACGAATCAAGGTTAAGGTGCAAAGGAAGTGTTGTTTCTTTTTCGAGGTGCTGATCCGTGAGAGGCTGCACATTGCAGATCGCCTAGATGTTCGAGGGTGGCCATGCAACCCTTTATGCGTTCTTTGTGGCGAGATGGAAGAAACTCATAAGCATTTGTTTTGGAAATGTACCTTTGTTCGGAAAATTTGGCATGGTATGGCGCCATTGCTCTGCTACACCAAGGTCGATATGGCCATAGTTGCTTCAGTCGGTCACTTGTGGGATGAACTAAAGAAGTGTTTGGTTGTTTGTGTTAGGTTGAACCTGTATTGGATGGTCAAGTTGAATGAGATGGTTTCATACAGTATGATACAAGTGAGATGTTTGGTTGGTATTAGG
Source organism: Raddia distichophylla (assembly GCA_005191435.1). Lineage (NCBI taxonomy): Eukaryota > Viridiplantae > Streptophyta > Magnoliopsida > Poales > Poaceae > Raddia > Raddia distichophylla. Next base: position 1,514,193 of record SPJY01035639.1, read on the forward strand.
CACGTCTGATACGTCTTCTCGCTTCAGCCGATAAGTCCCCGGGCGTGTCACCTCATCAATCACATAGGGGCATTTTCAAAGTGGGGAGAGTTTATGCCCGTGCTTCCGATTTCTTCGGAGGACCAGATCTCCTTTAGAGAACGCATGACCCCGTACATTGCGCTGATGATAACGACGCAAGCCCTGTTGGTATTTAGCCGACTGGATCATTGCTGCTTCCATAGACTCCTCGAGCCTGTCGAGGTCTTCCATTCTTCCTTCGTCCGACTGGTTGTTGTTGTAGTTGCGCACACGTGGAGAGTGGAACGTCAATTCAGTCGGGAGGACTGCTTCCGAGCCGTAAACTAGGAAAAAGGGTGTCTGTCCGGTCGCTCGACTTGGGGTTGTTCTAAGCCCTCAGAGAACCGAAGGCAACTCCTTAACTCAGCGCTTGGCATACGGCTTTAAACGGTCGAAGATTCTTGCTTTGAGTCCTTGTAAGATTAACCCATTGGCACGTTCAACCTGCCCGTTGCTCCTTGGATGGGCCACTGAGGCGTAGCAGATTTTGATGCCCAGCTCCTCACCCAGTCTTGGAATTTGCTGCTCTTGAACTGAACGCCATCGTCGGTGATGATGTGATTAGGCACGCCAAAGCGTACGGCGATGTCCCGGAAGAACTCGCTCGCCTTGGCGGCCGTGATGTCAGCAACCAGCTTGGCTTCAATCCACTTTATAAACTTGTCGATGGCGACGAAGAGGTGAGTGAATCCGCCTTGCGCTCGCTTGAGAGGCCCTACCATATCCAGATTCCAGACGGCAAACGGCCAAGAGATCGGGATCGTTTGTAGATCTTGGGCTGGCATATGAATCTGCCGTGTAAAAAATGGCAGCCTTCGCATCTGCGTACTATATCTTCCGCGCCTGTCACTGCAGTCGGCCAGAAAAATCCTCGACGATAGGCTTTCCGAATCAGAGAACTTGCTGCCGCATGATGCCCACACTCCCCCGAGTGGATGTCCCTCAGTAGAACCCTGCCTTCTTACTCGGATATGCAACGCCATAGTATTCCGGAACTGCTTTTTCGAAAAAGCTCATCCCGATTACCTTGTAATTTTTGCTTCGGCGTGTAATGCAGTCGGCGAGGCTGCGATCTTCTGGCAACTCATCGTGGAGGAGATAATTTAAGTATGGCTATGTCCACTCAGGGTTAATTGATAATACCTCCGACTCGTGCTGCTCGTCCTTCTGTTCTTCCGGCGGGGTTGGTAGCTTTATGAAAGGCTTGCGCAATTCCTCAATGTAAACACTAGTCGGGACTTGCGCCCGACTGGATCCCATCCTCGCCAGTTCATCTGTTGCTTCATTGTCTCGTCGGAGTACATGAGTCAATTCCAGCCCATCGAATTTATCCTCCAATTTTCGAACCTCCTGGCAATATGCCGCCATGTTGTCGCCGATACATGACCACTCCTTTTGAACTTGGTTAACCATGAGCTGGGAATCCCGCGTTGTTGCAAACTGCTTGTAGGTCCAGGAGGACGATTAGAGGAGATCGGTGGAGCTCCAAGAGGTGTCCACCACCATGGTCAGTGGCAGTTTCTTGTTCCAATCAGAGCGTTCATGTTTTCACCGCTCTAGCTGCAGAAAAATGTTAGACATCCCCAATAGCACTCTATACCTCACTCTAAAACACCGTTCATTAGTAATGTTTTAGAGAGAGGTATAGAGTGGTTGTTGAGGATGCTCTTAGAGTATCACCATACGCATGATCCCCTATAATCACGCGTATTAATATTTCTGGCACTCTTCCTAATCTTCTCCATAATATTTTATAAATCAATAGTTGGGAATACACTGTGAACATTGTTTGTCTATCAGTTAAGAGCTTTTTCGATGTATTGTTTGCCAAAAATAAATGGTGGATTTGATTCAGTCAATTAATTTGATCGAACCATGCAGTATACCAACCATCCAAGATATAAGGCTCAAGACCTCTATGTGCATATTGTGTACGTTTCGGTGATGATAATGGAATATCAAAAGGGGTGTGTTTGAAACCCCAACAACCTCAAAGATGGTATATCCGTAAAGAATCAAGGTTAAGGTGCAAAGGAGGTGTTGTTTCTTTTTCTGGGTGCTGATCCGTGAGAGGCTGCACACTGCAGTTTCTTTTTCTGGGTGCTGATCCGTGAGAGGCTGCACACTGCAGATCGCTTAGACGCTCGAGGGTGGCCATGCAACCCTTTATGCGTTCTTTGTGGCGAGATGGAAGAAACTCATAAGCATTTGTTTTGGAAATGTACCTTTGTCCGGCAAATTTGGCATGGTATGGCGCCATTGCTCTGCTACACCAAGGTCGATATGGCCACAGTTCCTTCAGTCGATCACTTGTGGGATGAACTAAGGGTGTGTTTGGTTGTTTGTATCAGGTTGAACCTGTATTGGATGGTACAAGTTGAATGGAATGGTTTCGTACAGTATGATTCAAGTAAGATGTTTGGTTGGTTGAACAGGATCATACAAGATTTTGTTTTGTTCTCGTATGGGATGATGTAGAATGGTTCAAGTATTCAAATAACATAAAAAACACTTTATATCTTGAGAAAATTTAACCTTACGCATGATTTTATTTTAGATGATTTAACCTAAATTTAATTTTAACTTCAAAATTAAAACCAAATTTTAAATTTAACATTCAAATTGGATTCAATATTCAAATTGGATTTTAAATTCAAACTACATTTAACATTTGAATTTTTAATCAAACTCAAAATAAAATAAAATTTTGAATTCAAAATTTTATAAAAAATTAGATTCAATTTAAATTTTAGATTCAAAACTCAAGTCGTATTTTCAATTCAGGATTAAAGCAAGTTATAAAAAAAATGATTTGAAATTTAAAATCAACCCAAATTCAAAACATTTTATCAAATTTTAGTCTAAAAACGCAAATCGGTTTTTAAATTCAATATTCAAGGTGTTTTGAAAATTTAAATCCATTTTTTAAATTCAAACATATTTTCAAATTCAGAATCTAAAATTAAAAACAGATTTAAAATTTAAAACGAATTTCATATCTAAACCGAATTCTAAATTGAAATCAATTTGAAATTTGGTATACTATAAAATAAAAATATGAATTAAAAAGAAGTAATATCTTGTGAGAGAAAGTTGTACGGTGTCGTTTTTATCAAAACGAGCGAACAAAGTCGTACAATATATTGAGAGAATATTCCATTCTTATGTGCCCCACCGTTCAGTATGATTTAGTACAGTTCATCCAACCAAACACATGGATGGACACAAATTTTGTACCATCCAATACATGAACCATCTCATTCAGGTAACCAAACACACCCTAAGTGGAAGCAAGGTCGTCAGGCGCGTTGAAGATGGCATCATCATTGCCATATGTTGGAACGTATGGAAGGAACGGAATGCCCATATTTTTCGCCAGGAGGACTGTTGGTCGGATGATGTCTTGGCCAAGATTAGGGCACACCTACTGGTAGCCTAGTTAGTGCTACTACTATATTGGGCCGGGTGTTACGTTTGGTGTGCTACATGCCACGTGTTGTTTTTAACCCTTTGATGTATTCGGTCCTCCTTTTGAATGAAATTTGGCAACTCGCCTTTTCTTCAAAAAAAATTAAGGCTAAGAATATTTGAGATTAAACTTGAGCGTCGAGGAGAGTTCAAGGGGTTTGAGATGTGTGTTGATCTCATTGGAGCATGTCTTTCCTTTGAAGCATACTAGGTTTAGGAGTTTAGTTACCAAGTGTAGTTTGTGTTGTTTCTATGATGAGGGTGTGTGTGTCTTAAGGTATGTGTACCAAACGGCGTGCCGTTGCTTCTCCAAAGAGTCCTAGAGGTTTTTGGGCTCCATATGGTCGGAGGTATTAGACGGGACGCCATTTGGTGTTTCCAATAAGAGTTTCAAAAAATCCAAGAATGTCATACGGTATGAGCTACTAGACAGTTCACCATCAGGTTATTTCCCGAAAGGATGCGGAGTTAGCCTAGGCACATCTTGGAGGCACTTGTTTGGTTTAAGGTATCGTATGGTACTACAAACCATAGGCATGTCATCGCAATTTTTGTTTCAACACGATTCTAGGCTATTTGTGCCTAGGGCCTATTATGGTATGAAGGCATCGTACCATACGTTTGCGATGGCACTATTCTCAAACAGGACCCCAACGTCTAGTTTTTCTAGTGTATGCTATTTATGGACCTAGGGTACCTAGTTCTCATTGAGAGAATGACCTCATTACATATTTTTGAGTCCACTTGAGTGAGAGACAAACAAAAACTAAGGTTTATATCGATAGGTTCAGTTCATGAGGTTTGAGTACCAAGTATTTAGCGTACTCTCAAGGAAGGCTTATTCCAGCAAGATCAAGCTACCTCAATCTTTCTACTTTAGTTCTTGTTCTTAGAGAAATGAGCTTAGTGATCTCTCAAAGCGAGCTTGTGAGAGACTTCAAGTCGTTGTACAAAGTCAAAGTCTACCTACTAGAGCAGTGAAGGACTAACACAAGTAAGAGCAATGCTCCTCTTCATAAAGAGTGCTCCAACGAATAGTACAGAGAGGGAAAGGTTTCTCTAAACAACAGAAAAGATCTTTTGTCCTTATCTCCTTTAGTTTATTTATTTGCACTTGCATTTCCACATATTTTTCTTGCCTAGCACTTATGTTGGTTGTTTTTGGGTTATTTTAGCTTCTTAGCATAGGAACTTTTAATCTTGCAATTCATTAAAGTCAAGAAAAATCGAAAAGGATTAAAATTTGCTTTATGCCAATTCACCTCCCGTCCTTAGATGACATGATCATCTCATTAATCCTATACTAGCCCAAACATGCAACCAAACATACCCTTAACCGAACCCTATAAATTCTCTCACTTTGTGAGATGTGATATGCATAGCCAACCACGAAACAACAAATCACATTTAATGACTTCCATATGTCACCTTTCCCTACATATGGCTACCTCTAATGGGTGGTATCTTAGATATTAAATGGCTTGTCATATAGGATTTTGGTGTTGTGGCAAAGAATTAAAGTCACGAGATGGAGTGGTTCTTATAGAATATAAGAAATCACTTAGGCACAACCACTAAATAAATTAGGTATTGTGCTAGCATTATTTCTCTTTTACCTTGGGAATGTTAAGACACAACCATAAGAAACTTTGCATTGGAGTATATTAATGCTCTTTTGCTGATATGGTGATTTTGGAAATAATAATATATTCTGCAAAGGGAATAGCCTAATAATACTAGTGAAGCATCCAGGTGTTGCAACTGATTTTAGTTAAAATACAATATAATTTTTTGTCAATTCTTTTTTGTTTTGCAATTTAGTGATTATGTGATTTAGTGTTAACATATATAATTGTTGATGCTACATAAATTTTATTCATATATAAATATGTAATTTCAACATAAACATATTATGTAATTCAATAATCACATAATTTTAAATGTAAACTATAAACTATTTGAATTAATAGTGTTATATAAATCTAATTCATAGACACATGTAATTCTGACCATTGGTCCATCGAGCCAACTGCCAACCTAATGGCCCACTAGAAAGTAGAAAATTGTGCACCCTCCCCCGACTCCAGCGTAGTCGCTAACCACACCACTCTCGTACCCCTTTCCTTCCTATGGCACCGCTTCCCTCCCGTCTCTCTCTCTCTCTCTCTCTCTCTCTCTCTCTCTATCTCTGTGAGTGTCACTCCTTTGTCCACCTCTCTCCTATCCCCCCTCTCTATCTCTCAAGTCCCTCCACCAAGCATGGTAGCCTCCTTGCTAGTGATGCCATCCACTCCAACAACGTGTTCTCATCCATGATGCCCCCTGCTCGACAGTGACCACCTCATGGTGGTGCCCTCACCCTCACCTTTCTTGGTCGTCGCCTCCAGCAATCAACTTCTCGCTCTAAACTAATTCATCAACAACTAAAGATCTATTGCTTTCCTTTTTCCCTTACCTTTGTAGCCATTCTCGGGCAGCATTGGCATCATACCCTTGCCACGATAGAAGTCATCCATGCGGCTAGGCCAGATCCAACAATTCCGAAGATCATGTGTTGATGCAAAAAGTTATCATAAATCGCAACACACGTGGACAGAGGACCTGGCTCCTGACGGCCCCAAATATTTGGGTTCAGAGCATGCCAGCCAATTTGATCTGAAATTGACAATGAAAAGAGTAAAGTTATATAATAGGCTTATAAACCGATTATACACCGGTACTAGCAAAAAGCTGATAAGCAACACTAGTCTATGTGCAAAAACCAACGTGAAACTACCGGCTGTCAGGTAAGTTGATAGAGCGAAACAAAGATCTAAACAACCTAATGAATAGTAAACTACTCAATAACTTCTAAATTAGTAAATGAGAGAAACAATAAAGAAAAACCCAATTGATTCAATCTTAGGGTAAATACAAGTATCTTAATCAAAATAAACGAGACAGTGATACTTGAAAGAGATAGATGTAGACTATAGATTAAACTTAATCGAGACAGTATAGCATGCGAGATAAACACAACCAAAAGGATCGGCTTATACCAGCGCAGCTTTACCTGCGAGTTGAATCTTGCTTGACAAAGTCGATAGAATTCCTGGTATTACGACGAAACTAGTAAAAAAAATGAAAAATAAGGTTTTGTATTGAGTGTCAAGAGATATTACACGTCCTGGGAGGGCTCATGTATAGTGCTAGAGTTAATATAGGTACAAATCGACTCAAGATAAAATTGGAAATACTAGAAAACAAACTAAGACATGCCTAATCTATACATCACATTACCCATAAGCCAATTGTGCACTTGGACCTATGCCATTTTTTTTTGTGTCAGCACATTCCCAGTGACCACATGGAGCAGCCATTACTTCTCTCTTTTGTCGCTTCTATCGCAGTAGTCATCGTGGTGTTATGGAGCTCATGTTTTGCACTTGCATGCCTAAGCGTGCTTCTTCTGCTTCGATTTGGAGAAGATTCGTGGTCTAGAGCAACCACACATATGCTTTCTCTGTTTTGACTCCTCTATATCAGTGTAGAGGTAGGTTGCCGTAGCAGTTCATTAGCGGACATCAGCGTAGATTTTCATGTCCTCAATGAACCTTTCATCCCTCCTGCATTGCTTGAACACGCGGTAAACCGCGCCGTCCGAGAAGTTGGAGATGGTGTTGTGCACTTGGATGAAATGTTGGACGAAGGAGCGCAGGGAATCCCCTTCCATCGGCCTAATCATCTATAGGTCCTCTGGCCTGCACGGCCGACACGACAACCCTAAGAGTTGCTTCGCAATGAATCGCAAAGCTGTTCCTAGTAGTGGATGGAACCCTCACATTGGGTAAACAACCAAGTGCGAGACGACCCTTCTAGGACGGTGGGGAGGTCGTCCCTTCCAGCCGCTAAGATAGTGGTGGCGTAGACGGAGAGAAACTCATCGGTGCTTTGCATCTCGTCGAACCTCTCAATGTGCCCGGGCTTGAACTTAGCAATCTAGACAACTACATGCGAGCCTTCTGAAAAGGCCATCCAAACACTAAGCTTGGCCGAGTGGTAACTCATCTCCTTGGGCAAGTTTATGCGGCAGCCCACTTCCCCGAGTGAACCAGGCACACAGTGCCATCGCATGGTGCACTAAGCCTAACAAACACCAGACCACCAATACAGGAATCGGCAGCAGATTCGACTGCCAGATACAGTATCGACGGCCACAAAGCAGCCATCGATACACACTCACTAGTATCGACGGCCATTTATAAACGGTCGATACACACTCAGTAATCTCGACGGCCCAAAAATCAGCAGTCGATAGAGATGCCGGTTTTGGCACACACATGCTCAGATAATCATATAAAAAACAAAAAAAAACACACGTACTAGAAAAATCTATAAGTTAAACAAAATATTTAAACGTAATCAACCTACAACACTTACACATCAGATTTCTAATTAAAAATAACCATTGATTAACAAAAAAAAGTTTAAAAAAATGTAATCATACATATATAATTTTTTCAGTTAAATAACTAAATTTTCAACACAAAAACTAAGTGAAACAATGGTATAGACTAACTTGGAAAAATATTCGTCTGCCCAAAATTCAAGTAGCAGGCTACTGCCACTTAGCAAAATCGATATTAATTAGATATCCCATGAGAGCCCATAATTAGCTTAATTACATTACCAATGCATATTCAAATCAAGTACAAAACAATGCGTCGTCTCTCATATTGTCATGCGGCGTGCCCGTGAAACCTATCTCATGCATATTCTATCCAAGCCACACTAATTTATTTCATAACTTAATGAATGAATTGATAGTAAGTCATAAAAACTGAAAATATCAATTTGACCTAAACTAGTTAGTGAAATTTTTTTATTCATCACATGCATTTTGCTTATAGATTGTTTGAAGGTTCAATTCATATTTTGTTATTGTATTTAAATCAATGCAACTATCGTATACTCCCTTCGGTCAAATAATTATATTTTGAACATCGACATAATCTACAAAATACTTCTTTGACCACTAATTACTAATAAAATTTATTTATAAATCACATAAAATATAATATTTGATAGTACTCTTCAAAACAACCATATACAATTTTTATGTAGTAGATCTAAATAGTGAAAAAAAAATATTTATGACCATAGGAAGCAGTTGTTTGCACTCTATTTTCTTTTATATATTATCATGTTATACGAAGGGTCGTAACTAGATACATAATATATATTAATGATATAATTTACAAGATTGATGTAGTTATTTTTTAGGCCTTTAGAGGTTCCTTATTTAGCCTGCTCGTCGTATTTTGGCTCCGCCACTGATGGAGGACCCATATGGATTTAGGCCTTGTTCTTTTCAGCGTATCGTTGTGTTGGTGTATTACTGTAGCAAATTTGAGAGCTCTCGAAATGAGATTTAAAGATTATAAAAAATAATTAAAAATAGTTTTAGAATCTTTGGAAGGGCTATTAAAAGTCATAAAAAAATGTTACAAATTATCATAATATATAAGCTATATAAAAATAACAAAATTTGCTACAGTAAAATGCAACGGTACGATACGCTGAAAAGAACAAGGCCTTAGTGGCTTATTTCCACCGTTAGTTGGCCTTTCCATCACCAAAATTAAAAAGCATTCGAAAAAATAGCAATCAACCAGCCACCCCTCGACACCTTCTGCTAAGAACTATGCTGCTATTATCCTCTGGTCAATCAATCCAAATCCCATTCAATATTCTTGCCTGCATGTAGCAGCAGGAGAGTAGCCCTCTGGCTCGTCAGCCACCTTGTTAGCTGCGCACTATGCTCTGTCCCTCTCCTAATTTGCATCGATCCCCATTCCCCAACTAATTATCAACGGTCCAAGCAAGCCTAGTGTGCCACATATTCTATCCACCACCCCACGCCACTGTTGCCCCCCGCGAACCGTACGGATCGATGTGATCTTGAACCGAGCAACCTGCCCTTGCCGCCATTACCTATCATGTGGCATCTGTCTACTCTATATGCGATGCCAATCGATCGTACTAGTGCTAAACAATTCTTGCTTCCTTTGAAGCGTGCTCGTGGGGACGATGGCTACAGTTTTACATGAATCATGCAGGCCCAGCTGGATACATTAATCCATAGCTGATGATGCCCTTATTATCATATATATTAGCATATATAGCATGATAGCTCGATCGATCGGTCCAAACCGCGATGGCGACAAGACGTGGCCGCGTGCATTTGACTGCAAAACACATGCCTTTGCCAGCCCGGCGATGCAAAACACAATTTTTTTTGCGTGATGGAGTAGCCTAGATTTCTGCGTAATTGCGTATCCCATGCTTTATGTATTCCAGTCCTGGCGCCTGGTCTCCGGTCATGTTCTTGGGGATCAACCACTCATCTGATGATCTGATCGAGCAACCACAATTTAATTGGTACATGCAAATGTATGTATATCAAGGTAGCGTTTGTTTATGTCCACATGGTTAGCTACGCTAGTAGTTGTCAGATTTTTTAATTCAGACCTTTGCGTCCAGGGGCGGGCCGGGGCTGTTTGTTTTACGTCGCGAAACTTTTTGATTGCGTCCGCGTGGCCGTCGCGTTCGTCCTGCACAGTACTCCGTACGTCACCGACAGGTCCAATTCGCGAGCAACTCGCGGCGGGGACGGCAAGCTAGCGTTGAGGCTGGAACAGCACGGCTATAATGAAGCGCCATTTCGTTTTCTGGATCAATCGAGCATGCCGCGTCATGATCAGCACAGTGCAGCGACACGAGAGGACGGCCGATCTCCTCTCTGAAGGAAACTTTCGGGGTTGGATTTTGGAGCAGCATAGCATGCGCTGGCGTGGCGGACCACCGGCGGGTGGTGGATCTGGACCGCCGATGTCACGATCGTACGGCCTGGAGCTGTGCTGCAGCAGTGAGTGCTAAGCTGCACTGTGGCAGCGGATCCTAACGTCCCTGTGGGGTAAACAAAGCAAACAGTTCCAGATCGAGAGTGAGCTGATGGCATTGGCATGGTCCAATGCACGTTACAAACACAGCACGCCACGTCAATGGTAGGAGGCAAGGCAATGAACACGGCACCAGCGCTCACGCATGCTACAGTAGCCGCGCGGCGAATGGGCTTGCAAAGAGCGCAATGTACATGCCATTTCATACACGTCCGTGACCGGATCTAGGCCTCTAGGGGCTGTTTGGTTGATGGCCACCGATGGCTAGGGCACGAACAAATCTTGAGCAAAATAAGTGTGTTAAATAAGTGTGTTTGATTGTAGCCAACAAAGAGGCTAATAAAAAAAATAAAAATCTAAAATAAAATATTTAAAAGTTATAAAAATGAGTTGCTTAAGAGCCGTGATGGCAATGGCGGCTGATTTCTTAGCCCTCGATGTGCCGCCTCGCTACGTAGAAATTTGAGGATGCACCATTGTTTTAGCTGGGTGAGCCATGCATTGGCCGTGCGCGCACCAAAGACTAGCCAAATTCAAGGACGCACCATGTGGTAAATGTATGACATGTGAATGGTGCTGCACTTAGAGTTCGTTTGGTTGCAAAGACCGTACGCAAATAGAGCAAAACCAGTGGTTTTTACAGCAGTTTTTCCGCGGGGGACACCTCCCTAGATCATCGGTAGCGAGAGCAGGTAGCGACGGCGAGGCTGCCATCCGTAGCTAGCCCGGCGTACGTGCGCGGCAGTGGCAGAACGTATTAAACGTGCCGCGCGTAGGGGAGGTCCACGTACGGTGGGCGGCGAGTGACAGCAGCCTGACAAGGTACGTGACGCCTCGCGCGGTCGCGGAACAGTGGCTAGTGCGCCATTGTCAAGGACGGGATCAGTCCTAGCTAGTGGCATGGGGTGGGCACGACCGCACGACGGTGACACGGCTAGGAGTCCACGCACTCATCGCGATCAGAAAAAGAAGCAGCAGGCACGTCTTAAACCTCTTGGTGCCCTGCCTTGTATAAGGTTTGGCCTGAAACATGCCGTGCATTTCTCGTACCGGCTCGATCAATCCCCTGTTCATGCCGCCGTATGCGCCATGTCTTTGAGGTGCAACAACTGTTCGTGATTTGTTCAATACCTACTCTAAATATGTTTTATTTGGCAGAATTTTCAATACCTAGAAATTCCGGCCGCTATAGAAGGTGGCCAGCGTAATCAACCTAGCTAGCTAGTAGCTAGCACTATCAATCCATTGTCTCGCCTTAAAGGAATGGTTGCACTTACGTCTGATCGATCGGCGTCTGGTTGGTCTCCTGATTAAACCATTTAGGCTCACATGCTGCGACTGCTGTTCAGAGTTCTACGAGCCAGTGACATACGACAACGTGCCCTAAGGTAGTCATCAGTAGGCCAAGGGACTGTGCTTGTACGTAGGGCTAGAACTTTAGCTCGAGGCTCGCGAGCAACTCGGGCTCGGCTCGGTCCCAGGCTCGGCTTGGGCTCGGCTCGTTACAAAACGAGCGCGAGCTGAGCAGACTTTTCAGCTCGTGACAACTTGCGAGCCGAGCCGAGTCTGAAACAAGCTTGTTCGTGAGTGGATCGCGAGCTTGAACGTTAATGTTAATAATATACTAATATTAGTATGATGTTCATGCCATTATGTGGAGTATGACAAAATGTTTCAGACTTTCAGTTTAAAGGTGTTTATTGTCCTATTTTTGCTTTGTCATGTGACTATATAGTTATATTTTTGTATACTTGTTTGTCATATTGTCATAAGTGATTGTATAGTTGTATTTTTGTATGTCATGAAAAAGCTCGCGAGCGCTCACGAGCTGACTCGAGCTTTTCATGAGCTCAAGCCGAGCTGAGTTTTCAGCTCGTTAGGTTAAATGAACACGATCCGAGCTTCTTCACGAGCTCGGATGCTTCGCGAGCCATGAACGAGCCTTAGCTAGCTCGCTCAAGCTCGGCTCATTTCCACCCCTACTTGTACATGATAGAGCGTCCAGCGACGACCATGACGGAGCCAGCAGCATCCTGCAAACCAAACAGGACGTCAAGCCCATGAGCAGGGACGGTAATCGGGCGGTTCGGGCACGGGTAGAGTTATCGTTGACCCATACCCACGAGCAAAAGTTCAACTCATATCCGTACCTATATCCACTCGCGAATACATACCCACACCCATATCTATATCCGTCAAGTACCTCGTGACCCGTCGGGAATCCGCTATCCACTCACTGGCTGTTGCAACCTTCAATGTGTATAATTTTTAGCCAAAAACAGCAAAAAAAAAAAAGCACTATAAATTTCAGCAGTTTTGGAGCAAAGAACAGCAGCAATAGCAGGATATCTTAGCATGATTTCAGCACCATTTCATCATTCATTCAATAACAAACATTACAGCACCATTCAAACAACATTGTAGCGTAGTTTCATCACCATTTCGTAAGAATTTAGCAACAAACAAGCAGTATCGAATCAAATTACAATCTTCCAACAACATGCAAGGAATATCAAGTTTACAACACAAGTTTTTAAAATAAAATTACATAAGCCAAGTTTACAGGTTCTTGGGATAAACATCGTAGGCTCATGGGGCATGGCATCAAATCTCTTCATTTGGCATTGTGGCCTGGAGCTCAAACTTCATTGCTCTTTAGTTCAACATTTTGTTAATGTGGATCACATGGTAACTACATAGTTACTATATCCCATTTTTTATATGTGTTAGTTTTGTTCTTTTTATTGCATGGCAGGTGTGAATTTGCACATTCTAATTTGTGGCACATATTTTGCAGGCTAGAAAAATCATCAGTTGTTCAATGGCCATTTTGATAGGATTTTTTATTGCTCAATCAACATGTACGATTTGCTAGATTGAATGTATATATGTTCCTTCGTTTCTTAAATGAGATGAGACCAAATTTACATGATTTCGCAACAATGATGTTCTGTCATCTTAAAAAAAGGCAAGGAGCAAACATTTACTATCTATGGGATTTATAGTCTTTAGGGTGGCTTATGTCTCCGACCTAAGTTGCCTGCATTTGTAATTTTATTTACTAGATATATTTATTGAATTAAATATGTAATGTGCGAAATTACCATCACAAGCGGTCACAAGTCTCAACCCCACCTGCTTGCCCATCTCCTCCTCCTCCGCCACCTCCACGTCTCTTCTCCACCGGCCTCGTACTGCGCCGCACTAAGGACACTAGGAGGAATGGTGCTGCTTCTCTTACCTCTGGCTCCACATCAGTCTCCCCTCCATCCCCCTCTCTCCAATTCCAACTCCCACCACCGCTTCCTGGATCTAAGATCCGCAGGTGTTCCCGCAGACTTTAGACCATGACCCTACAAGTCAAATTCCGCAAAGGTAAATATAGTATGCAACCCGGGGTATTTTACTTTAACCGACTCATTTACTATAGGTAAATGATTTTCAACTCTTTTAAATATCTGGCAGTCTCCTCTCTTCAAGCTTACAGGAGCACTCCTCGCTACTAGCGTAGAAGAGTATTAACTATTGTGTGAATCTTTACAATCAAGATCTCATAGACATTTATACACAAGACGAAACATGTTCAATTTTCTCCCCCCTAATGCCGAGATTCGAAATTTACAAGCATATTTAAAAAATCCCCTTTAATGAGCGCAAGACAAACGGAATTACAAGTCTAAAGTCCCCAACTACAGGTGGGAGGTCAAAGTGTATGCTCAGTGGTGTTATTATTTTGAAAATAACTCGATTCTACGCATTACCATTGGAGGCTAATCATTTATATGCAGTAAGTTTAGACTTATATATTTTCTTTACCACGCGCTTGCTCTGAGCTGTCATTGCTCGCGCTAGGTGGCATGCCGCCACTACAGGAAAACGACTTAATTTCGTCGGCCCACAACCGACGAAAATATAGGCCAAACCAACGAAATTGACGTAATTTTATCAGTTTGCCGACGAAATGTGCTAGACGAAAATAACTGTCGTTTCGTCGGTTGCCAACGAAATTACATTAATTTCGTCGGTTTTAAAGGCCGATGAAAATATTATCCCAATGGTGTGTAACCGCGGTTGAGGGCTGGCATGGCCGTTATTTTCGTCGGCCCTGGCGTATGTGTTATGTACAAATAAAGAACATTATTTTAGGTCACATACAATATAGCTCAACATGAATATCAGAAAATGATGTAACTTATTTACATCAAGCCATAAAATCTCTTCCTAACAACAAAAGCATTTGCATATAATCATTAGATTAATCAGAATATAAAGAACTATAAAATGGACCGACAGGTCAACCAATACAAGATTTTTTGCTTTAAGGTACTTTGTACAAAATGCTTGAAAGTACTATCAATGGGGTTTTTTTTGTTCTTTTTTAAACACTTGTTCATATTATAGCAAACAAATAAAAAAGAGTATCCTACGCCTCCCTCCCTCCATAGTTAAATACTAAGGCACCAAGAATTCAAGAAAGACCCTCTCAGCAAGAATGAACAACATAAGTAAATAATATGGTAAGAGATCTCATTTGGTAAAGGCAAACCGAGCAACCACCTTCATGACATAAACCTTAAGTTAATCAGCATAATATATATAGACCTATATCTACAGTTATAATCCGCCTCCAATGATCTAGAAACCACCATACAATTAAGAAGCTAGTTACCGACAAACAAAATCTACCCTTTCCATGCTATTCATCCATGGTTTACGAAAATCCAAGCAGCAAAATCGTAAGCACAATGACCTAGCTCGCATTCATGATTACTTTGTAGATAACATGAGCTAGTGCCGTTATAATAATTTCAAGATCCCAACAATACACAACAAGGCTAATTCCAGCTCCAAGCATTGTCGTCAGTGGATTGAACACAAAGACCAATGCAGCAAGTGTTGTGAAGGATAGTAGTGTACTAAATGCACATCCATCTATACATTACAATTATCAATCTGCAATCTAATTACTAAATTAACCTTAGCTTCAGAATGAAGTAGTACGCGACGAGGAGCGGATGCGCCGTGCCCGGGCGACGGCGTGGCTGAGCGGCGGCGTGGGCTGCCAAGTCCCGTGGCCGAAAGGTAGCGCCGGCGAGCGGGCGCGCGGGCGGCGAGGTGGCCAAGCGACGAGGTGGCCGACCGGACGGCGTGGGCTGCGATCTGGCTGACCGGACGGCTCGGGCGGCGAGGTGGCCGCCCGACGGTATGGACGGCGGCGTGGCCGAGCGGGGGCACGGGCTACGGTGGGGCCAAGCGGCGGCGCGCAGGCGCGCAGGTGGCGGCGTAGGCGGCGGCGCGTGCGGCGGCGTGGGTGAGCGGCCGTGCGAGCGGCGGCGCGGGCGTGGGCGTGCAGGCGTGCGGGAGCCGGCTAGGTCAAAGAACGAAAAAAGCTAACGGGTAGGCCAAAGCTGGTAAAGCGGGCCATAATTTCGTCGGTCCACACCGACGAAACCGTTTCCACATCATCCAAAATAATACAGGTCACACACAACGCACCGACACCTTAATTTCGTCGGTTCCGACCGACGAAAATAACGCCATGTCATCACTTTCGTGCGTCCGCGCGGCAATTTTTTCGGCTTGTGCCGACGAAAATAGTCCCACGTCATCAACTCGGATCTGCGATGCGGCACCACCTTAGTTTCGTCGGCCCGAACCGACGAAATTAGAAGTTATTTCGTCGTCCTGGTCTGAACCGACGAAATTGATGTATTTTCGCGGTTTGGGTTTGCCGACGAAATTGTTGCTTTATTTTTAGCTTTTTTTGGACCGACGAAATTAAAGTAGACCGACGAAAAATCTTCGTTTTCCTGTAGTGCGCGCAACGTTGCTGCATACCCTACAGGGGTGGCGCACCCGTGCAGGACCACTGATCCTCCCAACAAATTGTGGGTTGTAAAGTTTAACTTATTTACTATTGCTTAATTACTCATACCATATATCTAATTAAATTTCATGTTCAATATAAACGCGACAAGATCAATGATTTGCATGAAAACTCTACTATTCCGTAGGAACACCATAAATTATACATGTATGCCAAATAACAGTCAATTTCGTGTGACAATCACTTTACGGAGGTGTGATTGTATTTCAATAACACACGACTTCGGTCATGTTGTAGCTAATTAAGGCAGTAGTGATGATATAGATGTTGTCCCACCACAATCTTTAAAAGTGACTTATCTCATATTTGGGGATATTCTGCTTCAGTCAAACCAATATGACTTACGGTCATAATGCAATAGCAAAGCTAATATGACTGTTGTCCATAATTTACATATTACTTCAGATAATAATACAACTACCCATCACATGGGCTTAAGCAATTGCTTTAGGTTTGTGCCTAGACTACACATGCGTAGGTCGCCCGCATGCCCACGTCGGATTGCCCACGTCCATCGGAGCCAAATATGTCGCAAATTAACCATATAAAAATATTCACAATCTCACCACTACAAGGACAAATTAATGTCCATTGGCCATTTAATTTAGCACAATTTACAATCACTAACCTATCCGTTCGCACTTCTGTTGCATAATCTAATCTGCACTTCTGGTGCATAATTTTGCCTTTACATACACAAACCCAATTATCTCCCCTTTTTCACGTCAACAAAAAATTTACGATTTATAGCATGTGCGGTAGACATCTGCTTAAATCACCTTATAACTATACTGGTGCAGGAGTATAATTTTTGTTATCGTGAAACCAACATATAGTTTGTAAATTTAGGTTACACCTTAGCCACCTCAAATAACCGGTTGGTCGGGCTACGTCGGAGGAGAATTGCAGACTTCTGGTCTTAAAGCTAAATTAATTATTTGGGGACGAACATATGGGCGGGGAATTTTCTTTAGTGCAAACAAGGGAAAACATTTGTTTTCAGAACAAATTCCTTCTATTCGTGTGTACATGACACATTTCCATAATTCTTGTCTTCAGAAAATCTGTGCACTTGAGACGGTGTTAAGGATAAACAACCTTCGCCAAGGCAAGCATAACAATGTATCCAAGTGGAGGCATACAATTAATCTAATGTAATTCCATACAAGGTTGCTTTCGACAGGTAAGGCATATGCTTCAGGCACCATGTTCTATTTAGTAAATTTTTTTGGTAATTAACTATACTACAGGAGAGAAACTAGAAATAGAACTCAGACCATTATTATGGCATATGAGAGATAAACATTTAATGCAAAACAATCAAGTAAAAGATTTAAACTACTCATCAATAGCAAAACCAAACTCCACAAGGGTCATTATAGTTTCCCAGAATTTCCTAGCAATCTCAGAAGTTTCTAATAATTTAGTGACTGCAGGTCAATTAATTATAATCCAAATATACAATGGCAGGAAAAATAAGCCATAAAGGACACAATGATGGCCACAAAGTTTCTAGCATTTTCATGAGTTTTGGCTAATTATTTCGGGTATACTAGCCATATTATAATTATAAAATGCAAAAAACAATAACAACTCTTTACTAGAAAATAAACCCATTAATATGCAGCTTACAAAGGTGGGCAAGATCTAAAATTTTGCATATTATGGAAGCTCAAATAGCTAAAATCAAATTATATGTTTCAAAGTTAATTTTTGGAATTAACAAGTTCAGAATTGCAATACATACCAAAATTCAAATATTAAACACATATTAGTTTCAGTGGATACCTGAAACTACACGGACTATAATGCCATCGAAAATAACTTTTGCAAATGTCGTGTCCTTCTGGAATGAGGTCAAAATCTCTATACTCTTTGCTCTATGCCAAACATCAGGGGCACAGTGCAAAATATATTTTCGACCTTTTGGGCACCTTCTTCGGATGGGTCTTCGGGCCCATTCGAGACATTAGTGTGCCCGTCCTAATTTGTTGTCATCTACAGGATGCGCACAAGGAAACCAAGGAAAAGTTAGGACAAGGCTGGTCACCAATAGGCCGTTGTAGCTTACGTGCAGTACTATAGGTTCATATACCAAAATGCAGAACTACAGGTTCATAAACAACAATGCAGATCTACATGTTCTTCTTTATGAGGTATTTACTTCAGGTAAAAAATTTTACAAATCTACTGGATTTAATTCACAATAAATTTTCTTTACATAAATAAAATTACGAAATATACGAGATTTCTTTAATTCGGCCCAAACAGGTTCCACCCTAGCACCCGGTTAGTGTCGGGGGTGGCTCGGCGGCGGCACACCATCTAAGGGATGGTGTGGAGCGGGGGCCGACGCGAGGCCGGTGCGCCCGACGGGGCATGGGGCCAACGGCGCGATGGCGCGCGCGGCCGTCTACGAGACGGCGACGTCCAGCGGCGCGCGCGTCTACGGGACGACGCATCGCCGTTGTCGAGACGCGACGCCGACGAGAGGCAGGGAGACGTCATCGTTGTAACGCGACGCGGGGCCTGCCCGGCCGCGTAGGCGCAACGCGGGACCGGCCCGGCCGCGTGGGTGCGGCGCGGACACGGTGCCTTTGGGGCAGGAGTGCACGACGGCGCTGTACCGGCGTGGTGTGGGCGCGATGCAGCAACGCAAGGCGCGCACCTACAGGCCATGATAGAATTGATATACGATGACGATCCACCAGATCGAATAGCGAAAACAGTATATAGAAAAATAACAGATCTGTCTGCGAGTGTGACACACTGTTGGAGACAAACCTGAGAGCGATTCGTGCCAATATAAATGGTAGTCGCCAATACAAAATCACAGAGATCAATCACAAACATGAATAATCAGAGAGATGAACACAAACATGGAGAGAGGAAGCCTTCGGCGTAGATCTTTATTAATCTTATGTCCAGAATAGAAAGAGATGCCTCTCATATTTATAGTGCAGGGTTTCTTAGCAAATAAGAAACCTCCTTAAAGATATATTCGGTTTTGACCATAATACCCCTAGGGTTATAATAGTCGTCTTGCCGCTGCCACGCGTCGGCACGTCACTCGCTGAGCCGCCGTCACCAATCACCTACCACCACGCGTCCCCCGCTTCCCGCTCGCGCCGCGCTCCGCCTATCTGGGGCTGCCACGTGGCCATGCGCGCACTCGCTGTCGTGCGCCCGCAGCCACGCGTCACTGTCGTGTAGCCCCCGTGCCCCCGTCCGCCAATCCCGTGCCTCCACGTGTCCCCCTTCGGCCCGCCGTTGCGCTGCCCACTCGCCCAAGCCGTCGGTTCCGCCGGTTAAACCGGTTTTTCTTCGGTTAACCCAGTTTAATCTTTTCAGGGATTTTTGATTTATCGAAAACTTTTAAGAATTGTTTAGGGAGCATCCGAACTCCAAATTGGATAATTTCAAATCCATTAAATTTCATAAATATCATAGAATTTTATATATTTTATTTATCTATATGTTTTGTTGAATGTTTTGTTGTTCTTATGCATTTGCATCTACGTGTAGATAGCAACTGTGTGCACTGTTCAGGGGTTTTTCAGGAGCAATTTGGAGGAGGATCCCAAGACCTGGAGTACTATCAAGGCAATATAGATTGCATCTTGCTCTCCTATTTTGCAAAACTCGCCCGATTACTGTTTTTATTTATTTTTCTCATGCATGAAATGATGGGAAGGGTTAGAGGCCTGTTATATTCACAATGAGTCATCTACCCTGTAAATTTAGCCTGTTTATTGTTGCCTTAGTATTTCCTAGCCTATCCTTATGCATAGTTGCTAGTGCTCGAGGGTTGGTAGCCTATCCTTATGCATAGTTGCTAGTGCTCGGAGGTGTTGTTTTACTTTAATAATCTAATCAACTAAAACCTACGTGGTGTGTATTGACTAAATGTGGCAAGTCGGGTGGTTTTGTGCATTGAGGATTGTGGTGGTGGTGGTCATCTTCCTCTAAGGATGCTTGACGTGTGCTTATCCGGCCAAACCATACTAGCGCAACCGTAAGTGCTAGCTCTAACATGTCGACCAACATGTGCTAGACCTGACTTAGTAGTTAGGGAAAACTGTTAGCACACAATACTTTGAAAAGATCGAGGCTACGGTCCGTTGGATAAAGAGGGGGACCCGTACTGTCGAAACCTTAGAGGGGGTATCGGTGTTAACAGAAGGAACTAATGAATCGCCTTGTATCGTTACTTGGTCTAGCTAGGCTTCTAAGGAAGAGCTAAGATATGTAAATACCACTAGGCTTATGGGTAAAATGTGCTACACTCTGTAGAGTTTTAAAACTATCATGATAGTCGTTCCCACGGTCATGGGAGGGGAGAAAGGTCATACATGGTAGTCTCATGTGGTAACAACTAATCTGATGGGTTGGTTTGGTTTAAGTCATTCGAGGCTTGTGCAGTTCTGTAGAGGGGCTTTTGAAAGCTGAGCTCTATATGTTTACTTTTGGAATCTTATCATTATTAATTTGCTCTACACATTATTTTACAACACTTTAAATAATCTGATTAGAATAGGTGTTTATATCCTTGCATTCATTATAAGAATTCTTGCTGGATCGTCGTGTACTCACTATACAAACCATGGATATATTTGTATTCAGGAGAAGAATTGGATCCGGTTTATCCACAGGATCAGGAGGATTTTGTACCGGATTTTGATCAAAACTAGCCGTCGTTCAAGGGTTGGATTAGAGAATCGTTATACTTTATTTCCGCTGCATTATTTGGATTTCCGCACTTTGAACTATATTTTGTCGTCTTAATCAAACTATTGTAATAAGTGGTTGTGCAACAATTATTTTAGCATATTATGTTATTTTATTAGTCATTTGTGATTGTGGGATGATGTTTGACAATTGTCGCTCATGAGTTGTTAGCAATGATCTCTGGGACTAGCAATTGATCATGAGTGGATCATGGTGAAGCCAGGGTCGCGACATTAATCATAGCAAACAAAACTAGGGTCCTGTTCGATAGCTGGTTTGTGCTAGTTCTGTTTTGCTTGTGTTGTCCGTGACAAAAAAAAAAGCAACCAGACTATCGGGTTGTCTGGTTCGGTCGCATAGTGAGGCATTTGATTCGCGCACAGCGTTGCCTGTGAGGCAATCGGCGCAGACGTATTCAAAGGTGCAAGTGGAGAGCCACTGCTAGGAGCACTCGGTGTCGGCAAGCTCGCAAATCTTCTCCAACTAGAGCTCTGGCAAGCGACAATGTCGGCGGGGGCAATGGGACGCATCTACATCGAGCGGTGCCTCCACCGGCTATGTGCCACCCTCTAGCCAAGCATCGACCTCGTTGTCGACCGGCCACTCGGTGGTGAGGAACAATCACCGCCGACCAGATTCATCCACATCCTTAAGTTGTTAAAGGCATTTCCGACGGACAGGGAACGGCTACCTCACCGCATCAAGCGTCGTTGCCCAGATCTACTTGGGGGATGTGGCCCCCAATCCCAGGAATGTTGCCGGTGAAAGGGATGCTCCAAACCCTGTAGCTGGTTCCTCAAATCTGCAGCTCCGACCTCCACCTTGCAAGGTATGGTTTGTAATCCCCTCAGAATCAGTGTATTTTTCCACTATTGTGCCGGTGTGAATCCCGTTGTGTTCGTCATCGATGCATGTTGGAGATGGCCGACGATGCATCGACTAACCAAAGGTAGACGCCGCCCCAGACCGCCGAGTTCTTGAGGGCGTGCGCTAGGGTTTGCCTTGATAGCCACCGGTCGACAAGGACTCTCGATGATCAGGGATGCGAGTATGTTTTGAGCCAGCTAAATATGAAGTTTGGCATCACATTGCAACGCAAGCAGCTCAGATATAAATGGGATAACATGAAGAGATATTGGCGGCTATGGAAGAAAGCAAAGGAAAAGACTGGCATACAAGTTTCCTCAACCGGTGCAATCATCACCTCCGACGAATGGTGGACTTCGCAGATAGCAGTAACACTACTAACCATCGATTTTAATTGTTGCTATAATCTATGGCGTTTTGTAGTTACTAGTTTTCGCATTTTTTTTCCCTTTGAACCAGAGATGGCCATGCTTGGAGAAGTGGAGGTACTCTAATCTGCCACAAGAAGATCTCATGCATTAAATATTTGCAGCGCACCATCCTGTTAGTATCCAAGGTTCTGCTGGGAGTGCCCCAACTGAGCAGTCAGCTAGGGATTCCTGCCAGGGCCACCACGCAGATCGTGACGCCGGACCTAGCAATGAGTGCAAGAAGTCCAAGTCATCGGGGAACTCTGAGCTCGCCGAATTCTGGATACCTACTTCACAATGCGCAATGAGTTCCAAGCACAGTCGGGCCCTATTCGTGATGTTGATAATCGAGTCGAGTACACCACCCTTCTCAGCAAGCTACTTAACCAACGAATTCCATTTGAGTCAGAGCTCTATTATTAGGCTAGTACAGTGCTAATGAACCCACTACGTCGAGACGCTTATGCCCTACAGCCTACACTCGACGCTAGCCTGATGTTCATCCAGCGTGTATTTGGGGTTGATGGTGGACAGTGACTGTGATCGGGGATAAAATTTTTCTTTTGATGTCTTGCTAGTTCAATGTTTTGACCAAGATCGTGTGGTGTAATTCCATTGATTTTTGAGTTTTAATCATATCTAAGATCCTATTTTATCTGGGTTGCTAACTCAAAGGTAGAGTACTCAGCTTTTAAGTGCGACTATAATCTTTTACACATTTGGATGAAGCAACAAATTCGTCCACTTGTCCCTAGAAGGCTATCTGTGATGTTTGCCATTTGTGCTGTCAACTTTGACGCCTATCGAGGCCATCCAGTCTCCTCTCATTTGTGTTATGAACTTTGATGCCTATTGAGGCCATCCGGTCTGTTCGTTTATTCGTGATGTTTGTTTAGTTCTAATGCCTATTGATGGCCGAGAAGTGTTTTAGGCACGCTACCTATTTATGACTATTGAGGATTGTTGTGATATGTTTGTTTTAGAGATATTACTGAAGTTGTGATGTTTGTTTCAATGGCTGAACTGACTATTGTTTGAATGTTGTTGTTGCAAGTAGTTCGTGCTAACTTATGCTGCTTAGTATAATGTTTTTTTCAAATTGTCCATCGCTGTCCTTGGGGAATGTTGCAGATGGTTGGGGCCCCTGTACATTGGATAGACCCTGAAGATCAGATTTCCCAATCATCGTTGTCATCCAATATATGAAATGGCGTGATTCATTCAATGCAAGAGCACCACCCCACTTTATACCATACTCGGGCCATCAATGGGTAATTCACACTATCATAGATGTAAGGCAGTGTCGAAATATGTATCGAATGAGTCGAGGGTGTTTTATGCACCTTCACGAGAAGCTTGTCAATGATTATGGGTTAAAAGAGGGAAGAAAAGTTAGCTCCATAGAAGCATTAGCTCTATTTCTTTGGATAATTGCCGGGCCACAATCCAATTGCCAGGGGAAAATAGATTTGATCTGGCTGGTTCGATGGTAAGCGTTAAATTTTGTGACGTGCTGCATCGTGTATACAACAAGGCAGTTGATACCATAAAACCCCGCGATGAAACTTTTTCTGAGATACACCCGGTGCAGCAAATGGGCCATGTGTCGCCATGGTTTGATCAATGTGTAGGTGCAATTGATGGAACACACAATGAAATTCAAATTAATCCTAGCACAAACTTGCCATTCATTAGCAGACACATGTATCCTACAATGAATTTTATGGCTGTTGTGGACTTCGATTGTCGGTTTACCTTTGTAAGTGCCAAGCCCGGGTGCACTCACGATGCGATGGCCCTGAAGGAAACATTAGATGAGTTCGAAGACTATTTTCCAATACCACCTGCAGGTACATGTTTTTTCTCAACACATTTATAAAAACACACATTAACTCTATAATATTATAGCTAATATTTTCAGGGAAGTACTACCGGGTGGATTCGGCCCACGCGAATGAGCAGGGATTCTTAGCCCTATACCGACATTGTAAGTATCACACGCAGAACTTTCATGAAGGTCCTGGCCCTGCGTCTATGCAAGAGTTGTTCAACTTTCGACACAGCCAGCTAAGAAGTGTGGTGGAGCAAGCATTTGGAATGCTAAAGAATAAATGGAGGATGTTGCGTTCAATACCAAACTTCAAACTTAGAAATCAGTACCGTATCATGGTTGCAACCATCGCACTGCATAATTTTATTCTAGACAACACAGACAACAACATGTTGAACCATCTTCAAGGAGGAGGGTACGGTCTTATTGTCGAGGACCTGATTAATTTTGATCACGGGCCGATCCTCGAAGACCATGGTGGCATGGGTTCATATAGGGACCTTATTGCTGCGGGCATGTGGACAGCTGCTGGGGCTAATAGGATGTATGTGCTCTACAGTAATTTTCTCAAATATGGACCTATGGTATATTGTGGGATGTTTCTGACCTACGATTATTCGTTGAATATTCCCCTTTTGTATATTGTCGGATGTATGTGACCTATGGTTATTTGTCAAATATTATATGTTGTGTAAAATGTCGGATGTATGTCAACCATGGTTATTTGTGGAATAAGGACATATGGACCACCTATATATTATAAATTGTCGGACTGCCTTCTGTTTAATTATCGGACCGCCTATATATGTATTCATGTGAGCATTTCCATATCAAAGCATAATTTTGGTTAGCTTGCATGTGAGCATTTCCGTAGCAGACCAATGATCATTGAAAGTAGCGTTAACAAACACGAAAGTAGCGATCCATTTAGCAAGTATGTGAAAGTCCGATACATACATGAACAATGTTTGATGCAAATTACAAATGTCTATCCATGCATTCAACATTACAAACGAACTAGTCCGTGTCCGTTGAACTATCCGATTCAACCAGAGGCTGATACCAATCCCAGTGTGGGCCAACGTCAGGAACCTCATAGTCGAAAGGAGTACAATTTGAAGGACTGATGTCGCCTTCGGAACAGCTCGGCTCACTTGGGGGGTTGGTACCTTCAACTGTCGAAGACCATTCTATTGCAATTTTGTCACGACTTTGTATTGCAATTTCTTCTAGTCGGATGGCCATTTGTTCGATTTGAAGTAGCACCATGCTGACGTCACAGTTGTGGCCGATGCTGATAGGAAGCAACTTGATCTCGACAACTTCCTTGATACAGCCGGTGTTGTAGTAGGGGACACCCACCCCCTACGAATCAGTGAGAGAAGTGAACCAGTCTGCGAAGGTAGAGAAGACGCATAACCAAGGGGAGCCTCGCCCCCCTCATGCGAAGCAACGGCGGACCAGGGGAGGAGCATCTCCAAAGGGGAGCTTCGCTTCCCTTGGGCGAAGCAGTGGTAGACCAGTGGAGGCATGCCCCCTGAGGGTCTCGCGGACCTTGCCATGGGAGAGGCGAAGCATATCTGGAAGTGCTATACTCAAGGCCAGGAGAGCCCAAGTCCAAATCGCGAAGCAGAGATGGTTGCATGGGAGCCAAGGCGATTAGGGGACAAGAAGTACGGTCTGCCACAGTTGCCAGGAATCATATCGTGTGTCAGGGAGATATGACAGCTGGCCGTACCAACCAGCATCAGGTGGCAGAGAGATCATAGTTTGTTGTAACAAGCAGATCCCCCTTTTGTAATTTCTCTTTTACCCCCGCGTGATTCCCTCAGCGAAGGGTTGTAACGGAACAATGTAATTTGGTCCCCTCACTATAAATAGGGGCCCGCATCAATAATAAAGGATAAGCGATCATTTCTCACAGGATAGCTACTTTGAGATTGCTCAGCTTCCCTGAGCTGCTTCGCGAAGCGCGATACGTTGCTTCGTGAGGTAGCCCCTCACAAATCTGTTGTCTGGCTCGGGCCACCGACAGCTGGCAGTCTCCTCCATGACATCAAGTGAAGACGTCAAGGCTTTCATCAATTCTGTGCAGTTGGCCGCAGTAATCTACGGATATAAAATTATGACAGTATGAATGCAATGTCCGCCAAGAAAGAACAATATGAATGCAAATAATAACTAATCACACAAACTGTCACATTTAAAGGTCTAGTGGCCTAATGAAAATAATGTCGTTGTGCTCCTTGCAAATTTCTAGAATATCCCCATCGAAGTGTTGTAGTAGTCATTTTGCATCCTCATCGACGCTTAAAATATAGAGTAAGAATGTTGCAACCACAATTAATTATCCAACTATGCAATTGGTATCATGCTTTGCACTGAATATATGCAAGTCTCGGTTGTTTGGCGAAGGCCAGATTTTAAATTTAATGTATTTTCTGATCGAAACTAAGTAGGTGTAAACCTTAGTTTGTTAATTTCACATTTAACTGGAGTAATATAAATGGGGAGGCAGGGGACTCCAAAATCCAAATAGTGATGTATTTAAATTGCTTACAACAAACAGACTAATAAAATGATTTTATTGGCTATGAGCAAAATTGCCTTATATGATATGGAGAAGTTAATATTTTCATAGAATTTGATATTTTGGCTTTACTGTCATGCCTTCTTTATATTTGACAACTCACTATAGCATAAATAATTTCACCCTCATGATGAGTTGCTATTTGGGCGCTACCCTGCCTATTGCGTAATAAATCATGCTAACTATAGTATTAATATTACAGTTCTGTGCTTTTTGTTCCAGATGGTTGCAACTTGTAACACGGCTGTGGCCGAAGAAAGGGCGCAAGCCTGCTGCCTGTAGGGATCAGCGATAGACGGGACCTGCTGGCTGGCTGAGCAAGACAACCTGGAGTTCAGGACGCCCCATGCTCTGTTGAACTTGTTAGACAACCACGCTACCGAGTGTAGTCCGAGGTTGCCTAGCAGTGCGTAGATTGTAAACGACGAAGAACAATCACAGATGAACACAGAGACGTAGAAGAGGAATGATTCCTTATTACTTTTCTCAGGGATACATAATAGATGGGAACCTCTCCTGTTTATGTTTGGTGCTAGGGTTTCGGCTGGTCCATCCAAGTGGGCCCCACCCCTTAGCCGAGCCAGGCCCAAAGCCGGTCGGCTTGGTGTGGTTCATTAACAGTACTCCCCCTTGGACCAAGCCGCGTGATGCACATGTCCCAAAAACTCTACAAAAACCCAGTGGGAAAAATGTTGGAGAAAGAGTACATAGCATACGCCTGTTGTGCGCACGGATTTACCTTGTTAAAAACCTCACGTGAGAAACTTCATTGAAAACTCACTTAAGAAAAAAAGAGTACAGATCCACCCAACGTTTCTTCATATTCATACATTCATTCATTCAAGCTGGGTACTCGAACTTCATGTTGAAGATTTCAATTCATAATATGTGAAGTTTCTCCCCCTGAGTTCTGCACTTCTATGAGTCTTCTTATTTCAATTCTTTTCACGCATCTTTCAAAGATAGATGCAGAGAGTGACTTATCAAATAAGTCTGCTATATTCTCAATTGACTTACTGTGTAGAAAACTGATTCTTTACTCGGGGTTCAAATACTTAATAAATTTTCCTTCACATATCCAGTCTACACTTGTGCGACACATGCTGCATT
>SPJY01035639.1:1542176-1558802 GCA_005191435.1 Raddia distichophylla
CGTTTATTGCATTTATTTTGAAACTAGAACTTGGATGTGTTATGTGATGAATTTGGATGTGTTATATGTGCTCGATGGATTTGGATGTGTTATATGTGTGTGTTGATTAATTTCGATGTGTTATATGTGCTTTTGATGAATTGTGGTCGCTTTTATGCGACGAGGGGTATATTGAAATGTCGGGGTGTTTGGGTTTACAGGTGCGGCTGCGGCTGCTGCTGGGAGCAGCCGCAGCCACAAAAATTTGTGTTTTTTATGGTTTTAAATTTATTTATTTTTTCTGTTCTGGTGCAGTGTCGACGGCCATATATGGCCGTCGATACTGTCTCAGCGAATACAGTGCCGACGGTCGGTTATGGGCCGTCGATACAGTGCCTATAGTATCGACGGCCAAGAATTGGCCGTCGACACTGTTAGGCCCTTGACACGTCACCAGAGCCTGCCATGTGGTGGGACCAGCCTTTGTCTGTATCGACGGCTTATGGCGGCCGTCGATACTAGGGCGCCATGACGGCAAACGGCGTCTTGGTCTTCTGTGTCGACTGCTTTAGTGTCAGCCGTCGAGACTAGTAGTGTCGACGGTCAGGCCGTCGAGACTGTTTCTCTCTCTCGACGACGTTTACTCGACGGCTTTTTCTCGACGGCAGGCCGTCGAGAATACTTAATGTCAACGGTTTTGCTATTGTTCTCGACGGCTAAAACCGTCGATAGTATTGCTATCTCCTGTAGTGCACGGTCATGGCGAGGCGAGCCCCTTTCCGCCGCAGTTTCACAGTACTCACACCGCAATAGTCCACCACACTCTTAGCGGTTTAGAACAACCTGGGGTTCATCCTACTGCAGGTCACATGAAATTATACATCGATATTGATTGTCATGTTGTTCCCAGTGGTGGGACACGGCGGCAGATGAGGCACCGAGTCACCTATCGACCTGGTTAGGGTTACCAAAATGGTTGTTCGTATGCTGGCGGCTCTTGGAATCCACATACCCAAGTTCAGCAGCCACACGCTCTAGTTCCTTCGCCAAAGGTGCTCCTATGGCCGGCAAGTCGTCGCCTCCCAGCCTGACATCGAACTATCGGATGACGGTAGCCAAAGCCTGAATATTCTTATGGCTCTTGGTAGGGGTGGAAAAAAAGCTCGTGGATCGCTGATCGGCTCGAGCTCGACGAGCTTTGCTCGGCTCGGCTCGTAGTTGAAAACGAGCCCGAGCCGAGCCTATGAGAAAGGCTCGTAAATTAGCCGAGATGGCTCGGCTCGAGATACGAGCGGCTCAGAGAGCCAGGCCAATATGCGGCTAGCGCCTAGCGGGCTTTTGGCCCAGGGACTGAGTGCCACACTGGGCAGTCCAGACTCCACTTGGGCAAGCCAGCCCAACTCCTACTAGTGCTATACTAGCCTAGGGCACTGCCAGTCTGCCTGCCACAATCCCCCCGCGCCGCCACACGTAGGGGTGGAAAAAAAAGCTCATGGCTCGCTGATCGGCTCAAGCTCGATGAGCTTTGCTCGGCTCGAGATACGAGCAGCTCGGTGAGCCAGGCCAACATGCGGCTAGCGCCTAGCGGGCTTTTGGCCCAGGTACTAAGTGCCATACCGGGCGGTCCAGACTCCACTCTAGCCAGCCAGCCCATCCTCCTACTAGTGCTATACTAGCCTAGGGCACTGCCAGTCTGCTTGCCACAACCCCCCCGCGCCGCCACATGTACGTCGCTCGGCCGCCGTCCACCACTCCGCCGATTCGGCCGGCGATTCCCGCCGCGATGCCAGCCCCAGTGCCCCAGCCGGCCAGCCCCACCCTGCTGCCACTGCGCCGCCCGTTCGCCGTCCTGGTGGCTTGGCAGGCCTGCCCCGACCCAGACAGCTGACCGGCGACAGCCCGACGGGCGACGGCCAGTGCCCCCCGTTGGCCTGCTCCGGCACTCCGCCCATCCGCCAGTCCTCCACTCCGTCGTCCTGGTGGCCTGCCCTGCCCTCCACGGCCCCACGACTCCAGTACTCCTCCAGTCCACCGACTTCGACCATCGCCACCGCATGTCGTCAGGTTTGCCACCGGCCAGTGGCCATCGCTATTTCTCAAACTCTCAGTCTCCAAATAATTACATCCAGACTGTAGTAGTGTAGTGACCATTAATTGTATTTTATTTTTAGATCAGTAGATCGGTAGATGCACGCATATGTTTGATCTTTATGCTGTTATGCAAATAATGCAATGAGGAATGAGCTAGTTGAATGGGAAAAGAAATCCTATCTCTCACTCTCAGTGACAGCTAGTAACAAATTGTTGTTGTTTGTTTGATGGTATATTGGTATTGGTAGGAAGACAGCAAGCCTAATTTTATATAATTGAAATGTTCATTCTTTTTAGAGCTAATGTTTTATCTTGTTCAAGTATGAATTTATGATTGAATGCTTTAATCTTTAATTGTAGTGTGATTTGGGTGTAGCAAATAGCATTGGACATGGACTTGGAGTCATCTGCAAAAGGGAAGGGGAAGAAGCTAAAGAACCTAGGCATCGGCGGCTCACGCGCACGCACACCCCTAGCCATTGACAAACCACCGAAACCGGTAAGCATTACGTAACTAAGTAAGTGAGCATTCAAAGTTATCAAAATTGATGAGTTGAGCAATTATTCTCACTTTTTAATTTACTTCTATTTTGAGGTCTCACGACGTGAGGACAAGGAACAAACATATGAGATTGAGAAAGAGGATGAAGAAGACTATTTCGACATGAACGACGACATGTTCGAGGACGATGTACTTATGGTTGGTGGAGAGAGTGACCATGTCTCAATGGGACGCTCTGAGGATGAAGGTGATTTTGGTGATGCTGGAGCGGCGGAAGGGGGTTAAGATTTTAAGCAAGGTTCAAGCGATAGGGGGGCACTAGCAGCAGGTCAACTTCAGATGTTTGGGACGTGTTTGAAAAGATCGAAGTGCCATCCCCAACGGCAAAAGGGGTGATGATATTAAAAGCAAAGTGCAAGTACTGCAAAATATTGTATTCTTATCAGCAAGGTTCAAGTACTACACATCTTGGAAGGCACAAGGAAAAGTGTGCTACGTACTCGACGTGTTTGGCTAAGAAGAAAGATCAGGTTCTTCTCAATTTTGCTCCTTCAAAGGCAGGTGAATCTGGATCTGGTCTTCCTACTTTTGTCTCTCCTAATTAGTACAACCATGAGCAATGTCGGAAATTAATTGCAAAGATGATAATAGTTCATGAGTATCCATTTAGGATGGTAGAGCACACATGGTTCAACATCTTTGCTAAGCACTTAAATCCTGCTTATGAGTTTATTGGTAGAAAAACCATAAGAGGTGAATGCATGAAGGTTTTTGAATATGAAAGAGAAACACTTAAAAAGAGCCTTAAAGGTGTGGATAGCATTGCTTTAACCACTGACTTGTGGACATCCAACCAAACACTTTCTTACATGTGTTTAGTTGCACACTATATTGATAATGATTAGAAAATGCAATGTCGTGTGTTAAATTTTTTTGAGTTAGACCCTCCACACACTGGACCTGTGATAGCTCAAGCTGTGTATGAATGTGTTTCGGCATGGAAAATAGAGGATAAGATCATCTCAATCACTTTAGATAATGCTTCAAACAATGAAGTTACTGTTCGTGGATTGAAGTCAAAGTTTGTTGCTAGACAAGGCACTACTTTCCTTGCAAAATATTTTCATGTTCGGTGTTGTGCTCACATTATAAATTTGGTCGTGAATGATGGGACAACTATCTTAGCACCTTTCATAAGCAATATCAGAGAGTCTGTGAAATACATAAAAAAGTCTCCATCTCGCTTGTATAAGTTTGTAGAAATTTGTAGATCTCTTGCATTGAAAATTGGTCAAGGGTTGAAACTTGATGTATCAACAAGGTGGGGTTTAACATACAAAATGTTAAGTACTTGTATTGCCTACAAGGAAGCTATACAATGTTATGCCGATATAGATGCAAACTATAGATGGCTGCCTATATCTGCAGAATGGGATTTGTTTGTAGCTATTGAGCCAGTTCTTGCATCTTTGGCTAAAGTTAGTACTGCATTCTCAGCTTCTACTTATCCAACTGCAAATATATTTTTTCCTCACATTGTGGATGTCAAGATTGCTTTGAGGGCTGCAATGGCTTCTAATGATTTGCTTTTAAAGGATATGGGCAATGCAATGATGAGTAAATTCAATAAGTATTGGGAAGATAAGAACAATGTGATGATCATTACTACTATTTTAGACTCAAGATATAAGATGAAATATGTGGAGTGGTGCTTTGGTAAGATTTATGAAGCCCTTAAAAATGAAATTGAGATAGCGGATGTACGTGATGAGTTAGAGAAGCTATATGAAAAGTATGAGAGGGAACATCGTCAGAGAAAGACAGCTGCTAATAGATCTTGTGCATCCTCATCTTCAACTGTTCTTCAGACAACTAGATCTTTGCCATTCGCCTCGAGTGAGTTTTAGTCGTTCCTATCGTCGACTTCTTCAAATCCATCAAAGAGTGAGTTGATCATCTATTTGGATGAGAAAAATGAGGACTTAGGGAATAAGGAGTTTGATTTGCTTCAATGGTGGAAGTTGAATTCACATAGATTTCCAGTGGTGTCAAAGATGGCAAGGCATTTCTTGACTATACCGGCAACCTCCGTGTCTTCGGAATCAGCTTTCAGCACAGGGGGTACAGTTTTAGATGGTTTTCGTAGTTCTCTAAGCCCTTCAATGGTGGAGGCATTGATATGTGCTTCAAGCTGGATTAGAGGAGCGCATGATGATAACAAAGCTCCTATGTTTATGGTATGTATTATCTTTTGATTTATTGATGACCAGTCACTAACTACAATTTATTTGATATGACTCACTTGTAATATTGTTGTTTCAGGAGGTAGATGACGAGGATGATGTTCAGACCATTCCATTTCCTAAAAGTGTGGTAGACAGCAACTAGTAAGTTATTTTTATCTATCAAGAATAAAATCAATTAATGATGTTTTGAAAAGCTTCTATGTATGATATAGCTTGAGTTTGACAGTTTGACTTGAACTCTTGAAGGCTGTACTTGGACGCATGGAGGCTTGGAGCAATTGAGCTATAGATGCAAATGACGATTGATGGATCATTAAGCTTTTGGGGTATAGCCCTCTAGGGGATAGGGAGGCTACTTCTATTAACTGATATTTGTTTGAGTCTTTGAGAGACTTTTGCTTGCATAATTTCATATTTGTTTAATTGTATCTATGTTCATCGCTACATGAGTACATGGACCATGGTCATTATTTTCAAGTAATCGGACTATCGGTAATGTGCTGTCATACTGTCATTGCTTCATTGCTTGATTGCTTTTTGCTGTATGCCTGTAAAATAATTCAATCAGGTAATGCCCTATTGTTGCCTGTAAGTCTGTAATGCTGTGTAATCTGTATTGCACAGAAGTACAGAACTGTCAAGTGTCAACTGTGTTAGTGACTTAGTGTTATCTTATATATTCCATCTCTTGAGCTGTAAAAAGATTGCAATGGTTGTTAAATGTTAATGGTACATTGGTACAAACTAGTGTTGCTGCTGTGCACTGTGTGCATGTGCTGACAGTTCTGTTTTGCTGAAAGCCTGAAACAATGCACCAGGCGGCAGGCGTAATGCCGCAGCCAGCAGGCAGCACCGCACAGCCGCACTGGCACTGCACTGCACAAGGCTTGCCGAGCCGCCGAGCCAGCTCGCGAGCTCATCTCGAGCCGAGCCGAGCCGGATCTTCAGCTCGCCCGAGTGTCCGAGCCGAGCCAGGCTCGGCTCGTTCTTAGCCGAGCTCGAACGAGCCGGCTCGGCTCGGATCGTTTCCACCCCGAGGCTCTCCAAAAGCGGGTTCATCAAGTAAGTTGATTTTGCCCAGGCTGCAGATGGAGTGTGTTAAGTTCTCCAGGAAGAGGTTTGCACTAGAGGCAGTGAATAGAGACACTTTCCCTTGCGAATATTGTCACGCATGGTGGCCAAGGTTTCGTCCATGGCCACTTTGAGGTCGCACTGGGATCCATCTTCCATGGAGGCGTGCTGGGCTTCAGCGTCCTTCATTCGTCCAGCCTCTTCCTCCCAGCGACTGTTCCTCGCCTTGCCCGATTTCATCCACATGTGCCTCGATGCCCTCGATGTTAATAATGTAGATGTCGCGTGGGACCTCAGGGACCGACGAGGTCATAATAGTGTCGCCGGTGGAATTAGTCTCATCAACGGATGTCATGTCACCATCTGGGATATCCAGACTGGTGTAAAGGGAACCGTTGCTTTCCCTATCGAAAAAACAGAATCCTTCTCCAGGCTAGAGGTGGCCAAATGGGCTGGTCCGGCTGAACCGAACCAAACCGGGCCAGCCCGTACTGTTCACGGAACCGGGTCGTGAACCGAACCTGGGCCGGCACCTCGGCCCGTCGGGCCGGCCCGGTTCGGTTCGCATAGTGGCTGCCCAGTTCGGCTGCCCTCATGGCGGAGGTAATACCCTATGTCCTGTGCTCTGGGATTATATGGGGTATATGTGTACAAGATGATGATCAACCTGGGAGATGATCAAGCTGTAGATGTGTAATTCTCTATATGGAGGTGAAGATCGCCCGCCGAACTATGGCCCCCTACCCCCTTTATATAGTGGAGGGGGTAGGGTTACAAGGAAGAGTTCTAGTCGGTTACGAGGTAGGATTCCTATCTCTATCCTCTAGTAGTTATTCGGGATTACAAGTATACTATTCCTATTAATTAGGGATAGGCTTCTATGTTCATGTCTTTTCTTGCCGAGCAAGTCTTCTAAAGTCCGAGCGGTACCCGTCCTTATCCACCCGACTTGGTCCATCCCCTGTCGGGTGGTCTTTTAGGCCCGCCGTGTGGATACCCGGGGTCCATGTTGTCCACATCCCCTCCATGGGTCGTGGCCGCCGCCGCCGCGGGGATCTACTGCGATACTCTCGCCGCGGGTCTTGGCGATGGTTGCGCCGACTGGCGTGCTCTTGACGTGATCATTGTTGCGTCGATTGCGATCGCTATGAGAGTGCCGATCGCCTTCGGCGCACTCCCTCCTTTTAGCTTCAATGTCGTGGCGGAGGTTGTGACCCGCTGATGGGTGAGACCCACCCACGGCAGAGGTGCACACCCTGCTCCGATTGCACCCAAAGCGGCTGTGAGCCGTTGTGGTGGGAGCGTGGTGCGCCTCGTTTTGTTAGATGGCAGCCATCTCAACCGTGGTCGTTGCGCGAGCCAGGGTCTGGACGAGTGGACTATTCTCGGGAAGCTGAGGCACAATAGTCTAGAGAAGAGTTTTCGAGGCGACGATGTTTCCTTGGGGGTGGTGTAGACGTTCTGATCCCTCGTTCTGGACATTGCGTCCACGGATGTGAAGTTGTCACAGGCGGTCTTGATCCTCAGCGCGACACTGGTCCGGGTCGACCGCCTCAGTGGCAGCCGCCTCGTCCCCGACTGGTTGAGAGGTAGAGTGATGGTCGTCCGCACCCATGACGAAGACTTCCCGTAGTTGCAGATCTTCGTGCTCCCGTCAGACTCTAAGTTTGAGAGGGAGAGCTTGACCTGCTCACTCTGTCCAATGGGTTTGCCGGTGTTAATGACACCCACGAACATGGTTGAGTCCGACTGGATCAGTAGATCGGTTCCCCGAGTGATCACCTCTTATCCCAGTCTCGAGATCCGCCTGCGCACACGTCGCGGCAAGATTCCTGAGATCGGAGGGAGATCCAGTTTGGGGCGCTGAGTCTTCATCGGGCTGGATTGAATCCATGCCCGTGGGGGTGATTTCGTCGGATCCTTCTTCGCCATCTTCGAGGAAAGGCGCGAAGTGTGATTGCAAGCGGATCAATCTGCCGAAGACGAATGTCGAATTCTTCAAGCCAAAGGGCAATGGGTCACATTGATCGAGTGTACCTTCTTGTTGGGGGATCTCTCCAGGAGGGGAGAGATGAAGATTGCCGATGCCGTCGGCGATGAAGTCCAAGGTGCCGAAGCGTAGCGACTGCCCCAGCCTCATAGTGACGGACGGCGATCTCGACGAAGCCATTTAGCTTGAGCGATGATCTTGACGCATGCCCCTACCTGACGCGCCAACTGTCGACCGGTGACTGATCGGGGGTCACCATCGGCAATGAATTTGTACGGGGACACGCTCAAGATCCAAACTAGATGGTAGCACAAGACAGTGATTTATACAGGTTCAGGCCCTCAACTCGGAAGTAATACCCTACTTCCTGTGCTATGGGATTATGATTGTGGAATATGATGATGATATGCATAAGCTATCTGATGATCGCATATGATCATATCTGCCTATGGCCTCTACCCCCTCCTTTTATATAGTGCAGGGGGAGATAGAGTTACACGGTAGCACGCAGTACATGGTACCAGATTCGGTTATACCGATGCATGGTATGCAAGTATGGATCTTCTAATTACAAGGAGTTTGGTGATATCCTCAGGAACATCCTTGGCGCCCAAGCCACACGTAACTCGAGTGGTCTCTATCCCGATCAATCGACTTGAGTCGTCCCCCATCTGCTCCCTTATGGGCCTTCTAGAGGTTATCCGGGGCCCATGTAGTCCACATAATCCCTATAATATCGGCTGGTCTTAGCATAATTCGTAGCCCTAGCGTGTTCCATTGTCATAGGGCAGGCTGTAGTGGAGACGATCGCCTTGCACACCAAGTCTTCTAGAGTCTTGACTAACACACTACAGGGTAAAGCCTGCCCGGTACATCGCTACCGTCCTCAAACAGTTGATCGTCCTTAGGCAACAGACAATAGGTACTAGGGGTACGCCTAAACATGGATAGCCGCCTAGGGAAGGCAAAGCTCAACCTTCGATAGAGATACTATCATGTGGTGGCCGGATCAGGTTGGAGCGCATGACTAGGACGAGGACGGTGGTCCTTGGCATTGAGGCATCACAAACCTCCGTCTGGAGCTCGGCGGACTCGACCCTTGTCCCTTAGCTTTCCTGAGTTTTGCCGCTTGGACTGCAATTCTCCGGCGACTTCACTTTCTATGCTTGGCTCCTCCCTTTCCCTGAGGGAGCTAGACGGGGTGGTTGTGTGTGCAATGGTTGGTTTGTTCACCTTCGGAGGTGTTGAGGCGGCGGCGTTTGGCGGCTAAGATCTTCAAGCGGGTGTTCTTTCTGCAACCTTCCTTCAGCGCGGCATCCGAGGGAGGATGCATTAGGTGAAAGCCTAGCCTAATTCCTTGCAGGAGTTGGCGACGACGATGTTGTGTTAACGTTGTTTTCTCCTTAGAGGCATCATCGAGTGCGTCCCTTCCCCATTGTTTGGTGTAAACCCAGGTTGTAGGCTAGGCGATGGCGACGGGTTTTATCTTTGCTACCTTGTTGAAGGCGTAGACGTTGTCTCTGTCGCTCTGCCGTGGGCCATCGGTTAGATTTATTCTTTTTGTGAGCCATTTGGTCTCTACGTTAGTGTTGGCGTGAGGTGGTGTGATCAGCGGTGGCCGGTGGTTGTCTTGTGATGCCCTGGGGTTGCTTCTGCACCAACTGAGCGAGGTGATCAACCTTAGACCATGGTGGTAGCGGTTGCATTGCAATTGTGCCTTCGTGCCCTGCATCCAAGTTTTTTTTCTTTTTCCTGTATTTTACTCCTTATTTAAATAAATTGGCAAAACTTCTGCCCTTTGGCTAAAAAAGGGGAAGGATGGGTGGTTCCGCCCATACCTTTGCTTTGCCTCCTTGCGCTCGTCATGAGCGCATGTATCAAAGCGGAGCAATCCAAGCAATAACTTGGGGAGAAAAGAAAGGATGAGTAGATGAGAGAGTAATGCTAGTGCAGTTATGTGTGGACGTTCAACACGGATGAACGCCCATGTGAGAGTGTTTTCGAAATCATTGTATCGAATGTGTAAGCCAATTTTAATATTCCACCGTATAGTTGTTAGTTAAAATTTTTCTTAATTATTTGGTTAAAAATTACTGGAAATTCACTGTAAGACGAGAGGATATAGTCTTCGTCACTGATTTACATCGTTGATGTGTATCTCCCAAAAAACAGCAGTCATCCTCTAGACAGAAACATACAGCCCCACACGGAGAAAGGACTCAAGGAGTCCAGACACCATTACACCAAGTCAATGCTTCCCTTTACCCTGCCAATAGTCGGCCGTGCCATCATCCCACCAAGCGCGATTCCTCGCCGATATTTTTGACGCACGCGAGGCGAAGCAGCGAGAGCGCGGAGCGCCGGGCTGAACGAACGAACGACAGGAAGCCACCCCCGCCGGTCGCGCGTGCCTGGGACCAGCCGCGCACGTACGTCCCCGTGCCCGCGTCTCACTACCGTCTCCTGCACCTCCTCCACTCCATCGCACCGCTGCCTCCTCCCCCGCATCACGCTGCTCGTGTCCCTCCTATAACTACCCGCCGCGGCCTCGCGAGTCGCGTACCAGTAGTACGCTCGCTGCCTGCCACACGCCAGAGCAGAGCAGAGGCGGAGGCAGAGCAGTTCGCGTCGGTCCTGTGTGGCTGTGTGCGTGTGCCATGGCGCTTCCCCGCGGCGGCGCTCTCCTCCTCGCGACGCTCCTCGTGTCCATCTGCCGCGCCGACGCCGCCGTCAGGGAGCTCAGGGTCGGGTACTACGCGGAGACGTGCCCCGAGGCGGAGCAGATCGTGCGGGAGGGCATCGCGCGCGCGCTCGCCCGCGAGGCGCGCAGCGTCGCCTCCGTCATGCGCCTCCAGTTCCACGACTGCTTCGTCAACGTGAGCGATCTCCG
The DNA here is from genome assembly GCA_005191435.1 of Raddia distichophylla. Taxonomy (NCBI): domain Eukaryota; kingdom Viridiplantae; phylum Streptophyta; class Magnoliopsida; order Poales; family Poaceae; genus Raddia; species Raddia distichophylla. The sequence continues at coordinate 1,552,946 of SPJY01035639.1, forward strand.
CCATGCGCGATCTTGTCTCGCTGCGGTCGGCGGTGGCGCGCCCGATTTTTGACTGATTCTTCTCCTTTTTTTTGCCGCGATCTGTGTGTTTCTTCGCCGGCCGACGTGAAGGGATGCGACGGGTCGGTGCTGATGGACGCCACGCCCGCGATGCCGGGGGAGAAGGACGCGCTGTCCAACATCAACTCGCTGCGGTCGTTCGAGGTTGTCGACGAGGTAAAGGAGGCGCTGGAGGAGCACTGCCCCGGCGTCGTCTCCTGCGCCGACATCGTTGTCATGGCAGCACGCGACGCCGTCGTTCTGGTACGTGCGTCCCCGTGATCGCTTGCATAGATTTAGGGCAGATTCATGCGTTTTTTTCCTTTTTGCGCATGCCGTTTCTCTTCCATTGCCTGCCGTTTCGTATGCAATTCAGCGCTTTCTCCGCTTCTCCTGCCTGCGGTTTCAGTTCCAGAACGTCGGTCTTCCAAAAGGAAGAGGGAAAGAGGAACAGACAGAACCTTAATTCAGAACAGTGTAATTACTTGCCACTACCGCTGTGCTAAACGATTTTGTTTTGCGTGACTGGCAGTACTCACTGCGGGTGGGCCACGAAGCCCACGACAATCCAGCTGGCGTCGTGAGGCTCTATCTACTACAGGCGCATTTTGTCTCTGGCATGCATAACCTTTTTTAACTACTAGTTTTACAACTTACAAAAGTCTGACTCTCCGTTGATAGAACATAGAGACGATCGAGATCCCTCACGTGGGATGTCTTTTGTAGCTCATTCGCCAGGACATTGGTAGTTGTCACGGACAAAACGTTCTAGTGAATTAGCTCGGACCGTGTCGTCACTATAAAAGTTTTTCATTACATTGGTCGTGACTTTATTACCACGCACTCACTAGTGTCGTATCCACTAACGTAAATACTGCGAACACCTCTCGGGCTCTTTATTTGCATTTAATTTTTTAGGCAGGTTTAAAATATTCTAAAATCACGAAGTTTGAGGGAGGGGACATTTAAGACTCCATGAAACAAGAATAAAAACATTTAATTAAGACTAGATTTGATCCATATTTCCACAGCATACAACATTTAATTTAAGACTAGGTTTGATCCACGTTCCCGTAGCATACATGTGAGATTGCTTTGCCATTTTATTTTCTTCTCAAAGTGTGTTGACAATGGATGGTGCATGTAGACAGAGCCATGTATGTACAACTTTACCCTTTGCTCTGTTGCTCCCTGCAACCACCACACTATACACCACACAGCACTCCTCCAGCCGCGGCGCACCACCGCGCACCTTTGCCGGGAGAGGCCAGGCAAGACGGAAAGCGTGGACGCCCCAGGCTAAGTTATAATAGTAGCCGTAGCATTTTGGAGCAGACAGCGTTGCCGTGCTGGGCGCTGTCAAACTAGGCACCGGGAACGGCAGGCATGCCCCAACCCCGGCTCCATCGTCTGACGGCACGCCAGATCTTTTGTTGTGCCTCGGATCAGACGACGAGGTGGACCAGGATTTCAGTGCAGTACTCATCAAGAGTACTTTGCGGCATGTTGCCTTGTCCCTTGCGATGCTTCTCGTTCTGAAGCTCGGAGACAGCCACACTGCCACACGCGACTTTACTTGGGACATCGGAGTTTGGAGCTATGCCACAGCGGCCACTTGGGTTTTCTTTGGTCAGGTTGCACAAGGTTGGTGTGGAGTTGGATTGATCGATGCTGGAGTGTGGAGTGGAGATGTTACTGCTGTCTTCAGTGTCTTTCGGATTTCATTTTGGTTGGTCGTGCTTGATTGCCTTATACTAGCACTCTTGTAGTGTGAAATTGCTTGTATTTTTTGAAGCAGTATGGTTTGCAGATGCATGCACGGTTCATCAAATGTTTGTTAGTATTAATTAATTTCTATGTTAATTACTTCGTCGTAAATGCGCAGTACACGTTGGTGTAGATTTACCAGCATTTTATGGTTTTGGTTTAATTCTGTGATGAATGCTGGCAATTCTGTGATGAATGCTGGCAATTCTGTGATGAATGCATGCGTATAACTGAATATGGCTAACCGGTTGATGTGCAGGTCACATTTCTAGCTTGTTTGACTGAGTAGTCAGCATGTTGACTTGCTTTGACATCCTGACCTTTGGGCTTTTTGTCGCAGACCGGTGGGCCCCGGTGGGACGTGAGGCTCGGACGCGTGGACAGCCTAACGGCGAGCCAAGAGGACTCGAACAGCATCATGCCGAGCCCGCGCGCCAACGCGAGCGCGCTCATCCGCCTCTTCGCCGGCTACAACCTCACGGTGACCGACCTCGTCGCGCTCTCCGGCTCGCACTCCATTGGCGAGGCGCGCTGCTTCTCCATCGTCTTCCGCCTCTACAACCAGTCTGGCTCCGGCCGGCCCGACCCCAACATGGACCCGACATACCGCTCGGCGCTCGACGCGCTCTGCCCGCGGGGGGGCGACGAGAACGTCACCGGCGGCATGGACGCCACCCCCCTCGTCTTTGACAACCAGTACTTCAAGGACCTCACCAACCTCCGCGGGTTCTTGAACTCCGACCAGACGCTCTTCTCCGACAACGCCAAGACTCGGAGGGTCGTGAGGCAGTTCAGCGAGGACCAGGACGCCTTCTTCAGGGCCTTCATCGAGGGGATGATCAAGATGGGCGAGCTGCAGAACCCCAGGAAGGGGGAGATTCGGCGCAACTGCCGCATCGCCAACGGCTCGCCGCCGGTGGAGGCGACGGCGTTGGCGACCCGGGTGGTGGACCTCTGAGCTCCGGTAGGTGCTCGAGTAGAGATCTGATCTGCGAGTGATGTAGTGCAGTGAAAGTTTTTGGTCGCGTGGCAGTTCTGTGTCTACCTATAAGAATGCTTTCAGAGCTACTGCTTCTTGCTAATTGCTGAGAAATCCAGCCAATTAATTACCAGTCTCTGCTCTCTAGTAAACCATGTAGCCAGCCAAGGCTGCATCAAGGTTTTTTTTTTTCTCGGTACTGCAAAGACTAAAGGATTTGTTCTTTGCAACGTTACGTACCGTTTCGTATTACGGTAGCAAATTTCGTTTACGTGTGCTTAGATTGCCAACCCGCACTCCATTGGTCAGCACCCGCAGCTAGGGGAGCATTCGGCGTATAGTCGCTCCGCCCTTTCCTCCCCTCGAGCTTCCTGCTGCCACTCCAACCTAACTCAAGGCCATTAAATCTGTCCGCGAGCCAGCAATGCCACGTCGTGCCATCTAGGGATGTGATTGAATCAAATATCACCAAAATCATATTCGGATTTGTTTAACTATCTTTGATTTAGACCGGACAATTTTCGGATTCAAAGTCAATTCAAATATTTTTCAGATTCAAAATCAGATCGGATATTTAATTATCTCTCCTCCGCCTCATGTTACGATAGTTTTTCCAAATTTAAAAGACGCAAAACAAAACAACATATTCTTTAAAGTATAGCACAAACTTGATACGAATACAACATAATTTATACATGAATACACCATTCCAACAGTCATCAACCCTCAAAACAAATATGGTGCAATATTTTTTGGATATTTGAACCTGAATAAAAAAGCGTACGACTAAATTCAAAATCATATTTAAGTCTGAACCCAAAATTCCAATTTTATATAATATCCAAATATGAATAGTTAATTAGATGTTAAATTAAATATCGAATTTGCTAGCTTCAGATTCCATAAGCGGATATCCAAAAATATTCGAGATCCGATGACACCCTTGGTGCCGCCTCCCACCATCGAGCCTCCACCTTTTTAGTCTCCTTCTAAGCATAAGGACATAGTGAACCCCTCTTTAACCCAAACCTTAACCCTAATCTAAACGACAACTATGCTTCATCATGAGAAATGGAGATGCATAGCAACGAGGGAGAAGAGAGAGCAGTGAATCAGAGAGAGAGAAGGGAAGAAAGGAATGCATGATGAGCATTTGACAACCATCCTCGTTGTTAGGAAACCTGATGCCAATGCGAGATCTGAACGACATAGCAGGCACGATGTTTGGTAACGTAGTTTAACCCAATTGCCTACGTTTGCGGGGCATTGTCTATGGGAGCTCCTCCCCATCAACAATCCCGTAATATACTAGCTATTGGAATCCGTAATATTTTGATTTTCAAATTGGATTTCTATTTTTTAATTTTAATCGTTCAAAATTTGAATTTGTCGATCTCTTATACCGGTTATTGCGATTCTTTAGATTTTGGATTTTAAAATTTTGGTTTTCAAATTTGTTTTCCATTTTTTATTTTTTTATTTGGGAACAAATCGTTCAAATTTTGAATTCTAATTTATCTCAATAATTTAAAATGAAATTCCAATCTCGTGAGATCGACGAATTCCAATTTTTATATGGGTCAGTTTTTATGGCGATAATAATCCAGATAAATCAAATGATCTAACCCCCGGAGGGCCGGGTTCACCAGTGTGCAGTAGAGTGTTCCAATGGGATAGATTCAGGGATGTACATATCCGATTGTTACCATTGGAAAAGCTGAAAAGGCGTGTTTTTAGAAAGCAAGCATTCCAAATCCACCAAGTAAACAGTCAGTAGAAAAACAAACCAGCAAAGAAGCGGACATATATATATACAAAGCAAGGAGCCAGAGAGGGGGAAGGTTCAATGTTTTCTCCACACATGCACAACTAATTTCGTAGTGTAGGCGCAGCTACTTTAGATAATTAAACAGTGTGCTATCTACTGGTAGAAGCCCATGTCTACTGCGAGCTCGGGGCTTACGTATGGGGCACCGGCGACACGGAATGACGGAAATCATCGGGCAAGTCTGCCTCCTCCAGCACCACAAAACCTGAACAAGTTATATCACGCGGTAATAAAATGTGGTTAAATTGGTTTCCAGTCATAGACCGTAGCCTTGAGCAGCACGCTGGAATTTCACATGAAACAGCTTAATTCTAAGATGAGTATAAAAAAAATTCATGCGTTCTGGACAGGACACACTAGTTGTAATATTTATATACTGATAGAGACATGCGTATTAATACCCGGGAGAGAAGGGATAGGGATGTCGGAGATGTAGGTGGACGGCCGGCTGAGGTCCTCGGCGTATGGCGGCGCCAGCACGTCGAGGAGCCCGCACGGCTTGACGGCGGTGAATGAGTGAATATTGCCGCCGCTCCATGGGAAGAGGACCGACGCCTTGCACGGCGCCTCTCAGACCTCGTCCACGGACTATTTGACAAAAAATTATAATTTTTTGCAGACTATTCGTGTAATGTTTTATAATATTTTTTTGAGTTTTCTATGATATTACTCAAAGATCTATATTTTTCAACAAAAAAAAATTGCACTGTTACCCCTGAACTTGTAGCGATTCTCACGTAGCCTCCTGAACTTGAGTTTTACTTTCTTGCCGGCCTAAACTTGTCTCCGTTTGCACGGTTGCACCAAAACCGTTAGGACAACCGTTAAGTGCCGACGTGGCAATTACGTGGTCGTTCAACGCTGATGTGGCAACCAACATGGCTAGCAGTTGGTGAAAAAATTTATAAAAGTTAAAAAAATCATAAAAAATGAAATAATTTAGAAACAATTCATAAAAAAGAAAAAAAACCATAAAAAAGGGGAAACGGAAAATTCATAAAAATTCATAAAAACATAAATAAACAGAAAAAAAATTAAAAACATCGAAAATAATTAAAAAAGCAAAACGAAAAAAATCATAAAAATTAGAATGAATTTGAAAAATCATAAAAATTCATCAAGGGCTATGAAGCTCATCATGAAATTTGAATCTATCTGCTTGTCAAATTTATCCCTTCTTCGTCCATTTTTTTTGAATTTTTTATATTTTTATATTTCATTATGTTTTTTCGTTTTTTGTATCG
>SPJY01035639.1:1568456-1677039 GCA_005191435.1 Raddia distichophylla
GCGAGCACGGGCGACCTCTCCCCGTCACCGGCGACCTCTCGGCGAGCACGGGCGACCTCTCGGCGAGCCGGGCGATCTCACCCCGAGCACGGGCGACCTCTCGGCGAGCCGGGCGATCTCACCCCGAGCACGGGCGACCTCTCGGCGAGCCGGGCGATCTCACCCCGAGCACGGGCGACCTCTCGGCGAGCCGGGCGACCTCATCCCGAGCACGGGCGACCCCTCGGCGAGCCGGGCGACCTCACCCCGAGCACGGGCGACCCCTCGGCGAGCAGTCGGCGTACTGATCGGGGCGTGTTCGACTACTTCCTCTACGTGCGCGAGTCTTCTTCCGCTGCATCCGCGCGTCGAGGGTAACGATCCATGGTCCCCTACTTACATGTTGATCCTGGGTGTGCGCGAAAATTTTGATTTTCGGCTAGCGTAGCCTGCGCGTTTCCCAACAATCTCGTCCCCCTTCCGCTTCTTATCCTTGGGCTTACCCTGCTCATCATTATGCTTCTTCTTAGGGCCTCAGTCGTTGCCACCACGATGATTCATGATCGCCTCCTCAGCGTTGGCCTCCTAGTCCGCCATTGTGAACATGGCCTTCAGATTACGCGGGGGGTCCCATATCATCTGCCTGATTAACTCCTCGGATTTGCATCCGGCGAAGAAGGCATCGATGACCGTTTGCTCTAAAACATCCCGGATCTCGTTCCTCTTCTTGGTAAAGCGCTTGATGAACTCACGAAGAGTCTCGTTCTTGCGCCGATGTAGCTGTCCAATCTCCCATCTCCCCGCGGGCCTTTCATAGGTCCCTTGGAAATTGGCGATGAACTACTCCTGGAGGTCATCCCAAGACTCGATCGAGTTCTCAGGGAGTCCCGTTAGCCAGGTTCAGGCGGATGGGGTCAAAGCGACCGGCAAGTAATTTACCATGACGTTCTGATCACCTCCTGCCGCGCTGACTGCTAAGGCGTAAACCTGCAGCCAGTTCTTTGGATCCCACCATCGAACTTGTCGATGCCTTTGAGGTTAAAACCATCCGACCAACCCACTCGGTGAAGATCTGGGGTGAAATCCCGAATCCCCTCCAACGGTTGCGGCCGCCTCCGCCTCAGGGATCTGCTACGATGCTCCCGTCGCGGGCCTTGGCGAAACTCGTGATGGTGGTCGCGACGACTGGCGATGCTCTCGGCTTGCTCATCAACACGCCGGCTGTGATTGCTACAATAGTTTCGGTCGCCGTCAATGCGCTCCCTCCGTTTGGCTTCTATGTCCTGACGAAGGTCATGGACGGCCGTTTGGCATGAGTTACCGGCCGGGGAGGCACGAGCCCTGTTCCGATTGCGCGTGGAACGACTGCGAGTCGATGCAGTCGGAGCCGGAATGCCTCGTTTTGCTAAATGGCGGCCATCTCCACCATAGCCGTCGCTCGAGCGAGGGTCTGGACGAGCCGGCTGCCTTCTGGAAGTTGCGGTGCGATGTTCTCAAGAAGAGTCTTCGAAGCGATGACGTTTGCCTGGGGAGTTGTGTAGACGTCCTGGTCCCTTGGCTTCACCGCGCGAAGCTCGTTCTGGATGTCGCGGCCGCGGACGCGAAGCTGACGTATGAGATCTTGGTCCTCCACTCGCCGTGAGTCCGGGTCCGCCGTGCCAGTAGCGGTTTCCTTGTATCCGACAAGTGGAGAGGCAGAGTGATGATCCTCTGCCCCAAAGACGAAAACCACTCGGTAGTTACGGACCTCAGCACTCTCATCAGACTCGGAGTCAGAAACAGAGAGGCTGACTTGTTCGCTTTATCCATTGGGTTGGCCAGCATTGATGACACCCACGAACATGGTTGGATCTGATCCGACTGGATCTGATGCACTCGCCGACTGTTTATCTCCTGTCCAAATCTCTAAGGAAATCCGTGCGAAGGTCGCAGCGGAATTCTCGAGTCCGAAGGGAAATCCAGCCGAGGACATTGAGTTGTTGTTGGCAAAATAGAATTCACGCCCGTGCGGTAGAGCCCGCCGAGTCCTTTTTCGGCTTCCTCGGGAAGAGGTGCGAGGTCGAACGGCAAGCAGGTCAATCCGCCAAAGGTACTTGCTGAATTCTCCAAGCCAAAAGGCAATGGGTCCCGTTTATCGCGCGTACCTTCTTGCGAAGAGGTCTCCCTGGGAGGAGAGAGACGAAGATTGCCAACGCCATCGGCGATGAAGTCTAGGGTGCCGAAGCGAAGGGACGTGCGGCGATCTTTAAGAAGCCATCTAGCTCGAGAGATGATCTTGACGCTGCCCCCTACCTGGCGCACCAACTGTCGACTAATGGTTAACTAGGGGTTACCGTCGGCAATGAATTTGTATGAGGGGGCGTTAGCAAGAACTAAACTAGATGGTAGCACAAGACCGGGTTATACAGGTTCGGGCCCTCAGCACCGAGGTAATACCCTACTTCCTGTGCTCTAGGATTATGTTTGATCAAGATGCGGGATGCAAGATGACCAAGATGATTACAGCGTATGCTCAATGATGTTGAGATCTATTGTGTTGAGCTATGCCTATGGCCTCTACCCCCTCCCTTTATATAGTGCAGGGGGAGATAGAGTTACACGGTAGCACGTGATACACGATACCTAATTCTGTTATGCTGTTACATGTCATGCATGCGCTGATCTCCTAATTACATGGAGATAGATCATATCCTCGGAAACTTCCTTGGAGCTCAAGGCGCGCGTAGCCCGAGTGGACTTTATCCCTAGCCAGCCGGCGTAGATCGCCCCCCATCTGCTCCCTTATGGGCCTTCTAGAGGATACCCGGGGCCCACGTAGTCCACGTAAACCTTTATCGTAAAGATTAATCCATCCAAAGCCATCTAACCTTCATTATCTGCAAAGTTAGTTCATCATTAATCACACACCAAATCTCCAAAAAGATGCATCAAAAAGCATCCCTAAACTAGTTTTAACCAAGCTAAAAACAGAGTCCACCGGACCCAACCTAGTGCCCATCGAACTCGGTTTGGTGGTATGCATAGCCTGCTACAGACTACTCTACTAGACCTAGTTCGATGGGACAAAATTAACCGCACAAAGGCACACCGATCGACTCCATTAGACTGATATGACTGACCGCAATAATCCTAGCCAAAAGGGCCGGCCCTGTGGACTACATGGGCCCCGGGTATCCTCTAGATGGCCCATAAGGGAGCAGATGGGGGACGACTCAAGTCAGCTGATTAGAGATAAAGACCACTCGGGTTACACGCGCCTTGAGCTCCAAGGAAGTTCCCGAGGATATGATCTAGCTCCATGTAATTAGGAGATCAGCATATGCATGACATGTAACGGCATAACAAAATTAGATACCGTATATCATGTGCTAACTTCTAACTCTATCTCCCCCTACACTATATAAAGGGAGGGGGTAGAGGCCATAGGAAGGATAGTCTCAACATCACATCGCATACATTGCCATCATCTTGGTCATCTTGCATCCCGCATCTTGATCATAATCCCAGAGCACAGGAAGTAGGATATTACCTCGGTTGAGGACCTGAACTTGTATAAACCCGGTCTTGTGCTACCATCTAGTTTGGTTCTTGCTAACACCCCCTCGTACAAATTCATTGCCGACGGTGACCCCCCCAGTGAATCACCAGTCGACAGGCCCGAAGACATCATATCTAGATCAGTCCCAAAGGACTTGACATCATCTTGGTCATCTTGCATCCCGCATCTTGATCATAATCCCAGAGCATAGGAAGTAGGGTATTACCTCGGCTGAGGGCCTGAACCTGTATAAACCTTGTCTTGTGCTACCATCTAGTTTGGTTCTTGCTAACGCCCAGTTAGTCACCAGTCAATGATCCAGTTCGGCAAAGTACCAACAGGGCTTACATCGCTACCATCAGCGCAACATACAGGGCCGTGCATTCTCTAAAGGAGATCTGGTCCTCCGAAGGAATCAGAAGCACGAGCATAAACTCCCCCACTCTGGGAAGGCCACTATGTGATCGATGAAGTGACCCGCCCGAGGGCTAACTGGCTAAAGCGCGAAGACAGATCTGAAGTGCCTAACACCTGGAACATCGAGCAACTACGTTGTTTTTACTCTTAAAGCCTTGTATTCAAGCATCGTATAATTAGTCTCCTTTTTTGACTTGCTACTTAGCCGTAAACGACTATGCAGTAAGTCGGGGGCTACACTAAATAGTGTGCAGAGTCAACCGCACCCTACCTTATCAATAAAAGTTGTTTTCTCTTTACATGTGTTGATCAAATTTGGGTACTCTAGAAATTCTTGAGTAATGGCGTTCACATTTGTCGAGGACAACATTTAGCCACTCGGCATGTGCATAGGGAGAAATCCATGTGCTTATTCCTAGCACTCGGGGGCTGGATCGGTCGGCAAACGCGTTACATGAAAGAGGATAAAACTAAGTACTCGGATAAACAAGATCAGAAGTATTGAGGATCACTTAAACGTTTGGGCGTCAAGTACACCTACAAATTTAAATGTTTGGCTAGATTGGCAGCAGTCGGGCGAATTTCCTTCATCAGGGCGCAGGCCTCTTCCTCAGTGCATGCAAATCCTTCTTTCACGGCCTCGAGGTCCAGGCAGGGGAAGTTTGACCTTGCGATAGCAAGGGCTTGGCTGGTGCATGTCGTCGCTGCCTCTCGCGATAAGGCCTTGATTCGTGTAGGAATGTCATCAAGACAGGCCACGAGGATATCGGCATCAGACGGCAGCTCTTCTTCGGGGTAAAGGTACTGGAGCGTTGGAGCTATCCCGACCAGAGCACGGTTTTGAAGCTCATAGGCGGACTTCACTTTTTCATCGAAAACTTGGAATTGTGCCCTGGTCTTCTGCTGGTAATCTGTACAACCAGTCGAACATCACAAATCACTTGGACTTTAGTGGGGCTGAGCCAGGGAGAGTCAGTGGAGGAAAGTTACCTTCCAGTTCTTTGGCCAACCTCTCGGCTTGAGTACTGGCTTGGAAGACCCCTTCCTCCATGGCCTTCTGCCTCGCCTCTGATGTTTCCTCTAGGGCCCTCTGCCTCGCCTCCAATGCTTCAGTCAAAGGCAAGCCTCAGAGATCATCATTCAAGGAGTATTTTTGTCAAAAAGGTTTAGTACTGTTCAGGGATCTATAGCTCGGATGGTATTGGACTCTTCTACGTGGCGGAATCGGAGTTCAGTGTTCTCCTGTTGAAGCTCCTAGATCCTGCTGCGGTACTGCGACTTAACAGCGTATAACGCGTTGTCGAACTCGTCGCAAGACTTTAGCTCGCCCACCGCTCTCTGCATGCACAGGGTCTATTGCCTCGACCTCTCTGTCATGCGCTGCAAGGAAAAAGGGGGGAGATCAGTGGGATTCCCTTGTGCAAAGCAGGGATTCAAGGCGTAAAAGGGCATTACCTTGAACATCTCGGCCTGTGCCCTTGCCATGTTTTCCAATACCTCCCATTCTTTGGCCTCCTTCTCATCGTCGACCTCGTAGCCTTCCATATCTTTACTCCATTTTAATCGGAGGGGTGGAGTGTTGGCTTTGGCGGAAGGGCGAGGAATTTCCTGGATTTCCGAAGGTGAGCTCTCCGGAGCCAGGGCTGGGATTTTCCCCTTCGTCAGCGAGAATTGATGAGTGGCAGGGGTTGGACCGGAATCCTGGTGAGGTGTTGCGCGCCGAGTCGGGTCTTCTGCTGATTTGGGCTCGGCTTGGCGATCGGTCTTTGGAGGTGCTGAGGCCGGTACCTTGATGCCGCGTGAACTCGGCAGGTCATCATCCATGACATGCGTCCTATCAACATTTGAAAACTTTTCAAGACATAGCTTCCTTTACAAATCGTGAAGGGACAAAATTCTGAGGGAATACCTTCATGATGGAACAAACTTGATTCCAATTCGGATGCCTGGATCACTCAGGCTAGAGCCGGAGGGCTTTTCTGCCCCTGACGTGGCCTCTAGGCCAGCAAATCGGGGAGACGGAGGGCTTGGTGTCCTCTCGGCCAGAGCCGGAGATGGCCTCGGTGCTGGGCAGTGGCGGCGCAGGAGCGGAACGTTGTCTTCATCGTCGTCTTCGTCCGAGTCCCCCGAAGCAACCCCCTTGCCTTTCTTGGTTGGAGGAGCATCAGCCGAGTCCCCTGCAGGATGCTTGCGCGGTGCCTCCTTATGACTCAGGGCTTCTGGGACTGGATAGGTGGAGAAGAATGCCGCGCGTCCCTACATATGTATCGGATTAGATCAATTGCAATGCCGTTTCAAAAAACCACGGTTAAGTTGAGAAGAATCTTTCGCTTACCGCTAGAGGAGGATATGACAGGGGATATGCACTTGGGCAATCTGAGTGGACTATTTCTGAGCTCGGGGCGAAGAGCTCGGCCACTCGGCTGGCCACTTCCTTCTGCAAAATCGGGTCTTCGCTTTCCCGAGTGGCGTATTGCGGCCCTGAGTACTCGAAGGCGAGATGCACCCTCTCCTTGATGGGCTGGACACGGTGCTGAGTGTAGTTCGAGACTACGCCAATGCCAGTCAGCCCGGTAGATTTCAGTCTGTTGAGGAGAACGAGAAGTTCCTTTACTTGGCTCCCTTCGCCATCAGCGAGAGGTGAAGACCAGGAAGGACAGATTGTGGGGCACTCTCCGGAGAATAAAGGAAGGACTGGAGGAGAATTGGCACAGTAGAACCACTCCGAGTGCCAACCCTTGTTGGAGGTTCTCAAAGGAAGATCAAAATAGAATTTCCGGACCCCATCCCGCAGCTGAAATCCCGCGCCGCTTGCAGCTTAGGGAGAATTCTTGTTGGGGAAGGGTTTAAGGAGATAGAGATATCTGAAGAGGTCGAAATGAGGAGCGATCCCAAGATAAGCCTCACCGATGTGGATAAAAATCACGATTTGAAAGATGGAATTGGGCTTCAAATGAGAGACCTCAACCCCGTAAAAGTGCAGCAATCCTCGGAAGAAAGGAGAACAAGGGAGGCCGACGCCGCGAAGGAAGAAGGACTCGAAGGCCACTACCTCGTCGGAGCGAGGGGTGGGGCAGGACTCGCCGGCGGCGGCGCACCATGACGCGAATTCCTCGGAGGGGAGCACGCCAATGGAGATCAGATTTTGTAGCCTTCGCTCGGTCGTTGTGGACTTCATCCACTCTTTGCCACTCTTGGCTACCTTCGGGGCGGCGAGAGATGGGGGAGCCATTGCGGATCGGGGACGGTGGCGGCGGAGGATGCGACAGTGGCGGCGGAGTTCGCTGGGAAGGACTAAAAGACTGGCGCGAAAAGTGGGCGAGGTGAACTAATTTCGTTCCCCTATTCCTAATTTATCGCAACAAGCTGCGTTTCGCATTCTGGGCTGGGCCTTTGTCTAGCGCTGGATAAGGCCGTTTCGGGGAGGCTCCGAAAACCATTCGGGTGGATGAGTGGTTCCTCCCGAGAGGTTCGCGTACGCGTTGGGCGCCGGTCTAGGAGCGGGCGGTTCTAACTACTCGGATGAAGAAATATCAGTCACAGATTCGAGATCAAAGCAAGAAGTTCATATCGGATTTTCAAAAGACATCCATTAAAGAGGCTCTTAGGCCTAATTACATATTTCCGCGGCACAGCACAGTGAGCTAGGACTCGCCGCTGGCTCGCAGAGAACAAAAGAAGGGGAAATTACTCCGATGGTCGCTTTACGTCAAGGATGGAGGAGACGAGAGCGTCCTTCAAAGGAGTGCGCACAGGATAGAGTCGCGGATGGCCGCTGATCAGGATCCTGATGGCTCTTTGGGCTGTATTTTCCGTGAAGTCCCTCCGCCAGCGTTGCCATTCGGCGGCTACGGCGGCCATCGCGGCGGTGATGCGGGCGTGCTCCTCGGCGCAAGCGATTTCCCAGGGATCCATTTCTCTCGAAGAAGAGAAGGTGGAGGTTTTTCGGGTTTCGCCGAAAAGGAGAGACTTGAAGAACTCGTAGGCTGGATGTGAAGTAATGCATTGCCCCTGGATTTCTTTTATACACAGAGAAGTTCAAAGGGCGCGCCTTGTAATCCGTTCCAAACATAGTAAAACCATCATGATGATGGACGGAAGTAGATACGGATACGTTTCCCGGCGGAAGCGCGTGTCGTTCCAGTTGTGTGAGAAAAGGACGCAAAAACTCTTCGCCTTCCTCTTAATGGGCTTGGGATAAAATTGCAAAGGGCGATCCCCTAAACAGGCTTTCTTAACACGCCGCCAACAGTGGCAATGTGTTAACATCGAGCCTAATTCGGCCTCGGTACACCCTGGAGGGCATATGACTGGAAGCGCCAAAATTAAAAGTATTTCAAGGCATACCCCATGTTGGGTCACTAGCCAACTTCGCATGATCGAGATTGGGTGTTGGTGAAATTTGGGTACAGTTTCGGAGGTATGCCTTTTCTAAGGTCGCCAGTTGTATACCGCTACCCGGATACAAGTACCTCTCGGCCAAGCTGTACGTGCGCGAGTCTTCTTCCGCTGCATCCGCGCGTCGAGGGTAACGATCCATGGTCCCCTACTTACATGTTGATCCTGGGTGTGCGCGAAAATTTTGATTTTCGGCTAGCGTAGCCTGCGCCTTTCCCTTCACCTACTTGGTTTTTGAGTGGGAGAAACGGAGGATGGGGCAGTCTCGAATGTCGAACTCATGCGGATCTCGGGCGATGACGCCTAACATATGAGATTCCTTTTCGGTTGGGCGTTCCCCTTATCCGAGTTGACAACTGAGTCGTCGACACATGACCTGTTTGCATGCGGCAGCAGAGTTCCTCAACCCGAACAGAAATCTGAGTGAAGGGACGTTGGAGTTTTCTAGGCCAAACGAAGCTTTGGGCTGGTCATCGTTTTAGCCCTCGCTGGTTCGAGCTTCCTCGTATCTGGATTGAGAATTGAGCTGCCGACACATCACCTGTCGATATGCGGTAGCGGAGTTCCTTAACCCGAACGGGAATCTGAGCGAAGGTCGTTGAAGTCTTCCATGCAAAAAAATAGCCTTGGACTGGTCATTGTTGAAGCCCTCACCGGTTTGGATCTAGTCCGGTTCGGTGGGGGAAATCTTGTCGGGGCGGTCATTGGAGTTGGTGCCAAATCGGATCTGGCATGGATCAGAGAGAGAAAGCTCGTCGAAGTTGTTGACGATGAAGTCCAGGCTTTCGAAGCAGAAAACCTGGCCGGTGACTAAGGTGGCACCGAATCCTTTTGTTGCTGGCATCGAACTTGATGAAGTTGATCTTGACGCTCCCCTACCTAGCGCACCAACTGTCGATGTTTGTTAAACCGGGGGGGTGTTGTCGGCAATGAATTAAACGGGGTTGTTTGTTGGATCTCAGAACTCGATGGTAACACGGGACAAGGGATTAGATAGGTTCAAGCCCTCGACGATGGAGGTAATACCCTAATCCTGTGTTCTTGACGATGATCTAATGATCAGTGCCATGGATGTGTATCTATGCCGAACCAGGGTCCCCTGCCCGTCTTATATAGTGAGGAGGGGAAGAGTAGATAGAGTCCTAGTTCGTTACAAGGTAATATTCCTATTTCTATGTTTCCATCCCGATTGTATTGTTACGCGGGATCACAATCATACCTTCCCTACTCGGGATAAGCTTCTAGAAGCGTCCTACCTTGCCGTACAAGGCAAGACACGACCTAGGCTATACGTGTTGATGTATAGCCGGCTCAGCCAACCCCCTATTAGGTGATCTTCACGGCCCACTGAGGATACCCGGGGTCCGTGTATTCCACAGCACCGGGTCCACACACTCTAGATGTAGCCGGATTCTAACTTACCTGCTAGTTATAAGTTTTTGTTTCTCACAACCACTGTCGTGATCAGATGCTCACACTGATCAAATCTATTATCCACGTCACCATTCTTATTTTCGTTATCCCCAAGTCCAGGTATGACCAATCTGCACAACTTGTCATTTTGGACATTCGAATCGCTAGTTCATGTCTTGACACATCGCCGACCACAATCCACCTAAACCTTTGTCGTAAAGATTAATCCATCCAAAGCCAACTTACCTTCATTATCTGCAAAGTTAGTTCATCATTAATCACGCACCAAATCTCCAAAAAGATGTTTCAAAAAGCATCCCTAAGCTAGTTTAACCCAAGCTAAAACAGACTCCACCGGACCCAACCTAGTGCCCATCGAACTCGGTTTGGTGGTATGCATAGCCTGCTACAGACTACTCCCCTAGACCCAGTTCGATGGGACAAAAATTAGCCGCACAAAGGCACACCAATCGACTCCATTAGACTGATATGACAGACCGCAAAAATCCTAGCCAAAAGGGTCGGCCTGAAGACATCGTACCTAGATCAGTCCCAAAGAACCTGACTGACGACCACCAAACCTGGACCGATGAACGTGCATAGCTGCTACAAAACCTGGAAGACTACATCGGACCCTGTCGGGTGGCTATCAGACTCGGTACAAAACATCATAATTCAAATTCATTTCAAACTCCAACTCCTGAAATCTAAATTCACTCAAAACACACTATCAATATGTTCGTCACAACAGGGTGATCTTTGCATGGTCTCTCAAAAGGTTGAGTTTTTGAAGATCTAGAATTACGCGTAAGATTGATCAAATTTCATCACAAAGTTTTGTTCACAAATGATTGATTTTGCTGTTTGTTTTGGGTCAAATTTCAAGTCTGACAATTTCAGAAAGTAACAAAACCGTTACATTATCAAACTTCAGACTTTCAAAGTAAAGCATCATGGTCAAATGCCATAGCATTACTTAATGTGTATATATAACCAATTTTATCAGCTCAAAGAAAGAAAATTCATCCCACTCAGATAAGATGTAGAAAAATCAAAACTTGAAAGTCAACATATGATAATATCGGTTTTGGAAATGGCGCCATTTGTCACAAGTGTAAAATATCGCATGACTTAACGTTGCACGTCCAAGTCCGCTTGACCACCTTGTTGGTCGTTGGCGACATATGGTTGGAATATTTCTCCGAGATAATTGTTAGCTTCAGCAGCGTAGACGCAAGAACACACGCTTTTCTACCATTCGAGTATTGAATTAATTCCAACCGGATGGTGTTATCAATTAATGGACACTATGCTGTTACATGTGCACTTTTTTTAGAAGAGTTACATATGTAACTTTTAAAAGATATCTCATCACTATTCTAATTAAACCTCAGCACCATATATAGATCTTCAAAACTGGACGACATATATGGACAAATTAATAATGCACTCGTTCAGGTCATACACAAATGTAGAAGTGAGCTTGTCCAGCACAGATAGCAGTGACGATGCATCAATAGCAGTTTGAGCCATGAACCAATAGCAGTGATACCAATTTGAGTCACGAATCGGTAGTGATACCAAAGCATCACTATCAATTTGAGCCACGAACCGATAGATGTCTCGTGTAAAGCAAAAATTAAAAAGAACACATATCCTAACTATATAACTACGAGACCGTAGGCAGGTTGGCTAAAAAGGTAAAGTTGAAGTCACAAGGCCGGTCCTGGATTTAAGTCCTCTTTCTCCTAATATATTATTAGCATATTTTTAAACATTTATGATTTTATCACTACCGGCTACTGTCGTCTGGTGACTAACTGGGGGGTCACCGCCGGCAATGATTATATATGGGGCGATGCACAAGATCCAAACTCGATGGTAGCACAAGACAAGGATTTATACAGGTTCAGGCCCTCATGGCGGAGGTAATACCCTACGTCCTGTGCTCTGGGATTATATGGGGTATATGTGTACAAAATGATCAGGAGATGTCACTCCATGGATGGGTGTGGAGATGATGATCAACCCTTGGGAGACGATCAAAATGTAGATGTGTAATTCTCTAGATGTAGATGCCGAACTATGGTCCCCTACCCCCATTATATAGTGTAGGGGGTGGGGTTACAAGGAAAAGTCCTAGTTGGTTACGAGGTAGGATTCCTATCTCTATCCTCTTGTAATTATCCGGGATTACAAGTATACATTCCCTATTAATTAGGGATATGCTTCTATCTTCATGTCTTTTCTTACTGAACAAGTTTTCCAGAGTCCGAGTGGTACCCGTCCTTATCCACCCGACTTGGTCCATCCCCTGTCGGGTGGTCTTTTAGGCCCGCCGTGTGGATACCCAGGGTCTATGTTATCCACAGCTACACTATAGTAACACTCCTTGTTGCGTGATTATTGAAAAGTGTAATTGTGTTTCCATCCTTGCACATCAACTTAGCTTTTAGGAATAAAATGGTTGGTTCACGCTGTTTAACATGGAATCAAAACAAAGAGATCTCGAGTTCTACCACTGGCCAAACGTGATGTCAGCACTAACTACTTAATTAAACGATACTAACAGCTACATACTACGCTAGAATATATGGGGCTTGGTCCAATATATTTAAAAATAATTTAATTAAATCTTAAAGGCCCATGACGCCCATCTGATGGAGGGATATGTGTAGTACCATATTGCTAGTTGTGAAGGAGAGACCTTCACTCAACCCCTATATAAGCTACTCGAGAGATCCTCCAAAAATAGTCTCACGACATTTGAAAAAAGGCTTAGCCCCAAATTAGGGTCGAGTCTCTTTCGAAGTTGCTTCTCTCTATTCCTGTGCTACCACAGCTAGACTGTCCCATCCCATGCGTCAGTGTGCATCAACAAGCGGGAGAGCAGAGGCCTCCGCAACTGAATGCCCAAGAGCTCCTGCACTGGGTAGGGAGAATAAGCGCTTCAGTGCGACTGCTCGATTTCACAGAGCGCTTCTCCACCTGATCCACGGCGATTTCTTCACCGGCGCGAGACACCGACGACAACGCCAACCCAAACGTCATCGTCGACAACAGCAACACCGGCAACGTCATCCCCAACGTCAACACCGGCTCCCCCGGCGTCCAGTTGAGCGGCCAGGATACACCGTACGTATTCCTCGTTGTTGTTTTTGCGTATCTATCATAGGTATATACGTGCACTGCTCGTGCATGTGTATCTATGATATGCTCCTATTTAAAGTTAATTGTTTATCATATCTGTTTCATGATTTATCTCTACATTAATATATACCAAAAACTTTATGTTAGACACTTTGGTATGTTGATGGTTGGCTTTGCCGGTGCACTGAAACCGGAGAAATTCACCGGTGTGCACTTCAAGAGATGGCACGTGAAAGTCACTCTATGGCTGATGGCTAAGAACGCCTGGCCACTATGTTGCGGCTGACAGACCTATGGGGAAAACCCTAACCTCTGACGAGGAAAGGGCTTTCCAGGGCCACCACAATATTTGTAGGGGATATTCTTAACGTTCTTACCTATCGTTTTTGTGATATAATCATAAAAGATGCGAAAGTGTAGTGGGATGTATTGAATGCTAAATTCGGTGCAACCGACACTGGAGGTGAATTGTATGTCATGGAGCAGTACCACGACTACAAAATCGTTGATAACTGATCTATGGTTGAGCAAACTCATGAAATACAGTGCATCGTGAAGGACATCGAACTTCTCAAGTGTGCATTTCCTAATAGGTTTGTGGCGGGGGGCATCATTGCAAAATTACCTACTTCGTGGAGAAATTTTGCCACATCTCTAAAACATAAGAGACAACAGACCAGTATTGAGAATCTGATCACTTCTCTTGATGTTGAGGAGAAAACTCGGGCTAAGGATGAACCTGAGAAAGGAGCAAGGGAGCTTCCAGCGACAATGTGGTCCAACAGCATGGTAAGAATAAAGGAGAAAATAAAGCCAAACAAGCCACTAATTTCGAGAAGAAGAAGCCAAACAAGAATGAGATGCCTTGCTGGATTTGGGAAAAAGTTAGACACCGAGCTAAACAGTGTCCAAAACGCAATGACAAAAAGGGTAATCAGGGGCAGATTTCAAAGTCTGCCAACATGACCATTGGCAAAAATGAGGAAGGAGTCAGCGAGTATGGTAATTTACATACTGTTCTTTCTGTGCGTCAGACTACCAGTTGATGGACTAATACTGGTGCTAACGTTCATATTTGTACTGATATCTCATTGTTCTCTTTTTTACCGGCGGGTATAGCAATGAGCCTCATGCAGCAACAACAGAAAAATTATAGCAATGTTTCTCAAACCATTAATCTCTACCATCTTATATCAAATCACCCCTACATTTTATGCCAATCAAAGCATTCATGTTTGCCATCTTTTGTGTCAATCTTTTTAATACTAGCAATGCAGCTCGTTTTTTACATGCTAGATATTGATAATATCTAGCTTTTGGGTTGAAGACATTTTTAAAGCTACCACTCTGCTCTGAAGTGTCTACATTATTGTGAACTGCTATTATTTTGTTAAGTCGATGTGAACCACTAGTTGAGCTGCTCTGACGTGCATAGATGATGGTCATGTAAATTGCTAGTTGCTTGTGCATATAACTAGGGTTAATAATACTATTTGAACTGCTCTGACGTGCCTAGATGATGATCATGTAAATTGCTAGTAGTGATATACACCTTACCACTAGCGGCTCATGGCTTGATCTGGCCGTGGTAACATACTATTTTTCCCGATTTACTACTCGGCAGTGATAAGTTACCTTATTATTGTTGCTTATTTATTGTGGCAGCCGGAGCGGACAGTAAAGCTCGTTCTGGCCCAGTAGTGAAAGGGTGTTTTGTAGTAGTGCACGCCTCATCTCTAAGGCATAGTGCAACATCTCACATTGCTTAATTTTAAGATGGAGTCATCAACTATGATTAAAAAATCTGGATAAGTCCACATAATTACAACCTCTCAATTATCCAAAAAAGTCAATTATACACCTTAAACTATAAAACCCGGATATTTAACACCCTCATCTATTAAAACCGTTTCCTTTTACACCTTCGTTGGTTTAAAATGATGGTTTTAATGATGTGGTGTCTGATTTTGTACAAATCATCTATATACATGGCCTAATTAGTGAGTTTTTAGACAACAAAACATCTAGAAAAAATGTTGTCCATGATGATTTTATTTGGGACACCGAATGTGATGACAATCTCTTGAAAAAAAGTCCCTTGCCTTTGTGTATGTGATCTTGGCAACTGGTTTGGCTTCAATCCATTTTGAGAATTTGACGACAGCGACAAAAAGATGAGTAAAACCACCCTACGTCTTTTTCAATGGTCTGACCATATCGAGCCCCCAAATCTCAAACGGCCAGGTGATGGGAATGGTCTGCAGCTCCTATGCTGGCATGTGTATCTATCGAGCAAAAAATTGACAGCCCTCGCAGGTCCGGACAATGACCTCGGCGTTGGTCATGGTGGTTGGCCAGAAGAACCCTTGACGATAGGCTTTCTCGACCAGCGTACTAGACACTGCATGGTGCATGCAAACTCCCGAGTGGATTTACTTGAGGAGTTCTCTTCCTTCTGACTGTGATATGCATCGCCTTATCACACCAGAGGTACTTTTTCGGTAAAGCACATCCCCAACAATGGCATAGCCGCAGCTTCACCTCACAATCTGCTAGGCTTGCGCGCGATCATTGGGGAGCTTGTCCCGCAATAAATAATCCAAATACGAAGTCGTCCAGCTGGGATTGACGGTTAGCACTTTCGCCTCAGCTTGATTGTCGTCTGCCCCAGCCGGCTCTGACTGTTGTTTGATGGATGGTTTACAAAGTGCCTCCATTAACACATCGTCCGGTACTGCTGCTCAAGTAGAGCCCATCTTAGCGATCTCGTCGGCGACTTTGTTGTCGCAGCGGAGGACATGCAAAAGCTTTAGCTTGTCAAACTTATCCTCCAACTTGCGAACCTCTTGATAATATGCGGCCATGCTATCACCGATGCACGAACAATCCTTCTGGAATTGGTTGACCACGAGCTGTGAGTCGCCCCAAACCGTCCATCTTCTGA
The DNA here is from genome assembly GCA_005191435.1 of Raddia distichophylla. Lineage (NCBI taxonomy): Eukaryota > Viridiplantae > Streptophyta > Magnoliopsida > Poales > Poaceae > Raddia > Raddia distichophylla. Next base: position 1,584,296 of record SPJY01035639.1, read on the forward strand.
CGCCAAGATAGATGACTATGCGGAGCCCGTGGATAAGAGCCTCATACTTGGTTGTTTGAAGCCAGGAAGTGGATTTGAATAATGTATTTGAGCTGCTCTCTTTTTGGGGATATGAGCACTATTCCAACCCCCGCTCCACTGAGCATGAGGGAACCGTCGAAGTACATCGTTCAGTATTCCAGCTCATCCACAGGTGTTGGCACCTGCGATCGATCGGGTTTCGACTTGGTTGATCGGTTCAGCGAGGTGACGTTGCGATTGCTTGGTTGCTGATCTCGTGGTTGGTAGCCGATTCATCTACTTCGCTATACACTAAACCGACGTATCGTTCCTCACCAGAAGATTGGGCCGACCCCCGTGCGCTTCACCCTCTTTCAAAAACTAATTAACGCGTGATTTCATACAAATCAACACCACCACTGATTTCCACCACTAAGATGTGGAACCCAATATTTCGACGAACTAAATTTAATTTAGGCCCTCATTGATGTCTTGTTAGTTTTAGTTTTGTTATAGTTGGAAAATTTTGACCACCTTTGATCAAAAGGCTAAATAAATTATTTTTTTGAGATTTTTGAGAAAAACCCTATAAAATCCTGATTTTTGAAAAAATTAAAGTGAATGGTATATTAAAAAATAACAAAAATTTGCAAACCCAACAAAAACTAAGGTCATGTTCTTTCGAACTAATCTGAATGGTTGAATAGCTGAATGACCAAAATTAATGACTAAATTTCGAGAGCTTCTGGAGATAGTCTCGAGATTCGGATTCATTTCGTTTGACTTACTGTTTAACCTCCAAAACAGCGAAAAAATGGACTCAAAAGAACTGAATGCACTTAAATTTTTAACACATAAATAAATCGTTAAACAGTTAAGCCGTTAACCTGAAAATAATAGGGTTTAAAACTAAACTAGGCATCAAACAGGGCTTTTAAGGCAGCCAACTGGGGGCGTGCTGGATAAAACGACTTCGAAAATTTTCCATTTTCTCGATCGTCGAAGTCGCAACTCGTGCATTTTGGTCTGTGTATGACGACGGCGAAAATTCATAGCCTTCCACATCACTGGTGAAGATTTGCATGAAGCATTAGGTACGTAGAAGTCTACTCGATAGAAGCATCTGTGCTGAAAATATACTTGATACAGCACCAGGTCAAGTCGTTGAGGCTGGCTCCAACAAGGCCCCTTAAATTTGATCCCCTATAGCTTCATATAGGGGATCCCCTAAAAAAATCCATCCCCTGTAAAATACTTATCTCCAACAGTAATCCCTAAAATTGAATCTCTACTCAACCGATCCTGTAGCTGCCACCGTCTCTCTCTTCTTTGGCGCCGTCGTCCGTGCGTTGGGTTCGCGGCGAGCATCGCTCCGCTTGGGCGTATGACGGAAACTTATTTATCTATAATATTATTAAAAATATGGTCCAACAAACACAAAAATATTGCGATAGAATTCAGGAAATTCTTGCGCTACCTTTAGAAAAAAAAAAGATCTGTACCATTGACCGTAGTGGGACTAGAATATGATGGTGCAAATCTAACTAGATTAGATACAAAATATATTCTAAGGTGCATACCTAATGCGATACTGAATATGGAATATATATTAAAGCGAAAATTGCAACATTAGTCTTCAAACTTGTCCCGCCTGTGCACATAAATCCGTAAGTATCGAAACCGTTTATTTAGGTATCCAAACTTGCGAAACCGTTACAATTAGGTCCATAGACTAGTTTTTTTAGCCTGTTTTAGTGATTTGGACTGCCATGTCAGTGCCTACGTGTCATTTTTATTTTTTCCTTACTTTTAACATGGGACCTACTTGTCATCTCTCCCCCTCACCTCTCTCTCTCTCCTTCATTAAAAGAGGTCTCACGTTAAAAGTAAGAAAGAAAAAGAAAAGTATCACGTACGCGCTGATATCATGTTGATTAGGGACTAATGGTGCAATTTTCTCTATATTAAAATAATAGAAATTTCCATGTTGATGAAGGAAAATAAGAAATATGTATATGGGGCTAGATTATAAAGATGAAGATTTAACTAAATTACGTATTGAATATATTGTAGGTTACCATAAAAAATACAGCTTTGCTATGTATTTGTGGGCAATTAATGAACTAAATATATAACAAATCCTATTTGCACGTAATTGTGCTTTTCTTATACATAACATGTAAGACTAAATGTTGAACATATATAATAGACACTGTGATCTTTTAATTTGGTCCTATATATAGCGTGTCTGTACGATAGAACCAAATTACTTAAATTACTAGTTATGTAACGGCAGAGCATCGACGTGGTGAGCAAGCACTAGTATTTTTCCCATCACAGTCGGGTCGACAGATGAACCGACTGTGATATATATTTTTGAATTAACTAATACAAGCTCATGTGTGAACCGACGGATTAAGGTATTGGGTGAGCGGTTATTAATTTACAAACCCAAGTAATCATATCGCAATTCTAAACATAAATTATATTTTTTTTGGACTAGTCTTTGCTTATGCTAGCCATGTCTTTGAAAATCATGCAGCAATCATACCTAGAATTTCCCATTCAAGTTCCCCATCCACCCATGCACATCCAGATTTCAACCAAATATACATACACATCCATAATTTATAGTACACTAATAAATACCCGTGCGTTGAACGAAAATATAAAGGAAAAAAACTTAAATCAGAGCACACTAAATTCACATTGTGTCATGTATCATTTTTGTAGCACATAATGGTTCACAATATGTCATGCATTCTTTGTAAGCGTAGCTATAAAGTTTGGTTGACAATGACATCTGAACAATGGTGCAATAAAGGTGTCATACAAAAACAAATAATCTCCACAAGCACATCCACAATGTGAACCATGATGAGTTACAAAAATAATGTTCCGACATCTGAATAAATAACATACTTGACTTCAATAAAGTTATTGTTAGACACACTTAAAAACAAACTTATTTAGCTAATAGTACAATGCACGTGTGTTGCGATAGAAATGCAAAGAAAAAAAATGAAGCAACATATAAAATTAAAATTAGATGCATGCGCACAACAATATAATCTAGAAAAGACATCTTCTTTCATAAGTCAGGGTGCCACCATGAGAATGACTTGTCGCCTCCAGCCACACAAATACAGAGGGTCCCTATGCTAGTACACCCCTCCGGCCGCACATCCACAGAGGGTCCCCATGGCGCATGGGACCCAACGATCCAGATCATCAATTATAATTGCTCATCTTTTTGACAAAAAATTACAAGATTATTAATTAATGTGACATGAGAGCAAGTTTTTTTAAAAAAAATGTATCATAAAATTTTTTAGTATATGAAATCTTACTAAAAAATTCTGGACAGGGTGACCAAGGTATTCATAAACATGTAGAGCTCTAGGTGCTACAAATAACAAAATATATCATCGAATCCGGCAAGAGCTGATGCATACGCATAGAATACATTTACAATCACCATATTGATCTAGTTGATAATATTTCCTTCAAGTGTTGCTCCAGGTACAAGAAAATCATTGTCTTCTTCAAAACTAACAATGCACAATTGTATGCTGGTTCAGAATGGCTAGAAAAGAACCAAAACTACTGATACACATACACATTGCTTGTTTTGCATCAATCTTCAGGCAACAATTCTTCATAAGTAGTGTACGGGATGAAGACATTGCCATGGATTGTTTTGAGATGCCATGTTTCAATAAATAGTGTTTTACATAGTGGTAGAGGGACTATTGGGTATGCTATAAGATATGGGTCATGACAGCTTTGCCGATGACTTCGCATTGTCTTGAAGCTTTGTCGAATTCACTTGTCCATGAATGATGCTTTGATCATTTTTGGCTAATGGTTAATGTATGCTTATGAAACACTGAAAGTCTGAAATAGATGTGCAAATTCAAGATTAGATGTTTCCGGTGCACATTTTTTTTAGCAAACCAACAAATTCCATTGCTAATTGCCGATGACTTCGCTAGTCTTGAAGCTTTGTCGAATTCACTCATCCATGAATGATGCTTTGATCATTCTTTGGCTAATGGTTAATGTATGCTTATGAAACACTGAAATATATGTGCAAATTCAAGATTAGATGTTTCCAGTGCACAATTTTTTTTTAGCAAACCAATAAATTCCATTGCTAATTAAATTTATAATTCCAAAATTCTATCTACAGCTAAAATATGATAATGACGCTAGAAAACAGAATATAGCAACAACAATATTTATCTCTAAAAATTATGTTAACTCATATCCTTTCTTAAGATTTTCTTATCCAACATAAGTATAAAAACAAATAATTCTTCAGTGTCGTGCATCTTTGTAGAATACTTTTGTAAAATTACTATGTCAATCCATTTTAGACATTTGTTTTGTATATATATGTCAGCTTTTGTTGAAATAATATAATTTTTGAGCTAGCTATACAGAGGATAAGGTCGAAAATATTATTCTAGTATCTAAAAGATTTATTCAAACTACCAAACAGAATTGCATGGATAGAGTAAATCAACAGTTCAACATGATTCCAAAATATTGAACAAAAAGGTTCTGATTTTCATGAGTTCTCGAAGACATGCCCTAACCTCTGAATTTTTTAGCTTTGCTTATAATAAGACCTTGCAATAAATTCTAAATGTAATATATATTCAACCATAAAAGAAAGTACCCTCTAAGGGCATACACACAGAAAAACATATAGAGGATTACCATCAAATATTTAATTCAGTTAGCAGTATCTGAACTCTAGTTTTTAGCATTTTATCTCAACAAATGCAACTTCTTTTACATATGTAAGACTGTCCCCAAGCAGAGAAAGAAAATTAAGAAACTTACCTTGTAAAGCAACTGGCGAGGTAAGCGCGCCCGTGGCGCGCTGACCAATTGGTCTCAGCTATAAAGAATTGGCCTAAAGAAATAATTAACGTTTTATTTTGATCAAGTTCAAATCAATTTTTCAATGGCTCCATTCTTAAGCCTTGTTTTTCATTTTTCATTCCATGGAGCGCTGACCTTTAACTATAATTATATTTTCTTGAAGTCTTTTTTATCCTTCATCCCCATTATTTATTAATTAATTATTATGTTTCTTGTGTAATATTTAAATCTTTGCATGAAATAAGACAAAATTACGGTTTAATTCTACAATGGTCCGATTCTGTAGATTTTTTAAGCTAAGTATAAAAGCTAGAATGAATAGTTTAGGGTTTTTTATTTCGTCATTCAAAAGTATTATATGGTTTAGGGTTTATGTACGAAACCCTTCATTCTTTTTTTTATTGTAAACCCTAAACCATAGAAAAGTATTATACACCACCAAAAATAAAATCCTTAGTTATAAGGCTACATTATGAAAACATTTATTTTTTGCGAAAATTTAACTTTGGATGTTCTTTGTGGAAACATGGCATGAAAACTTTTGGATGTTCTTTGTGTAGACATGGTTTGGAAACTTTCAATTTTTAAGATTTTTTTTTGTGACCTACAGTAAATAAAGCCGAAAAGTGATAATCGAGAAAAAAAATATGCCCTTAATAAGAAAGAGCCATCTTTTTTTGTGAATTTGGACTTAAAAAAATTCTGAGCAACACCAATTTTTTGTAGATGTTCTTTTTGCAACCATGGTTTAATTTTTGAGAACTTACAAATTCATACGATTTTCTGCGGCCTACAAAAAACGAGACGAGAAAGGCAAAAAAAATGCGCAGCAACTCGGAGACTAGAAACGTTGGGCTGCAGCGTAATTAGCAGGGAAAAAAAGCACAGCAACCCACGCTAGCGCTACGGAACTTCAATTAGCGGGAGCTGGATAAATAGCTGAATAAGGCAGCGCACCGGGATTCGAATGCTGGTCTACCGGACCGAGCGCTAGCGCTGCTAGCCAACTGGCCAATTCGCCCGCCGTGTTGAGGATCTGCCAAAAGATATCATTTTATATATAAATCATATATATATGGACGGCCGGATTTGATTTCGCGAGACAATCGAACGGCGTTGGTATTTTCGGTGACGCGGCGCAGCGCGGTAAAAAAGGGTGACGTGGCCTAACCAGCAGCCGGCTGGTTAGGCGCTTTGTTATATAGAATGATATGAAAGACGTACTTGCTTGATGGGCACATTTACTAGCTTCATCAAGACTCTGCTCAACCTCATCTTGAGCCTGCATAAAAACATTTATTAAAGCTGAAACAGTGACACTGTAGCATATATTGTCATATCCCAGCATGGCACTTGAACAAAAAAAAAATGCACGGCATGAATTTGACAAGAAGAAACATGCCTTACCTAAAATACACAGGTTGCTTCTTGACGACAAATTCAACCCACTGGAGTTATAATATGAGTTTGGCAACCTTTTTTTTTTTTTTTATGCAAGCCTACTCCCCTGAGTTACAGCAGGAATCCTATGCATCTAAGAATTGCCACTAATCATATAAATGTAGCTGAATGAATTCTACAAGTCAAATGTTCAGCAAAAAAGGAACGCTCCAATGCAAGGCAAGCTTCACATTTAGCTAATCATATAATATTATTTTTTATGCCAATAATGTTATGGATGTAAAATAAATTAAATAGTAAATAGTTTGGTACAATATGAAATAGTAAAAAAATTGATATTAATTTAAATAAGTTGTCACAAATTGTCTTCACACCAGTGCTTCAGATCTAAAATCATAAGGGAATAGGATCATCTTATGAATTGGCTTTGCTCGGTTGCTCCTGCATGTCCATGAATAGAGAGTTGGTCGAAAATTGCAGTAACCGGTCTACTAAACATGTCGTAAAGTTTTCAAAATGATATAAAAATATTATTTATATCTGCCAACTATTGCAAGCAAATTGTGTAAAATTAGCTTGGGAAGAAATAGGAATACCTTGCAGAAATATAGTCTCATCGTAATAACGATGATACGAATGGTAATTTTAAAAGTGTGTTGATTCTTGGATGTTACTGCTAAAATAATTAGCAAAGAAAATAGCCGCATACGATCTCTTGTCTTCAAAAAAGAATCAAATCTGTTTCTGACCAAGACGGTGCACAACATATCTATTTTAGGTAGGAAATAAACTAAAGCCTTGTACTATTTTGCTATAGTGAAATGCGACGCTACATTAATTCAGCTGAAATGTACTAGGCCTAATAGTAGCTACGAAGATACCAAATTTGGAAGCAGTTTGAGCCTGATGACATGGAAAAGACACAACTCACAAGATATATGTGATTTAACAATTCATTAAATTTCTTTTAAAAAAGCACTTCATGAAGCTGCGAAAACTATCTAACCTGCTCTTGCATAGTGAGAACATATACTATACCTACATAAGTCGTGTTGAACCCTTACATAGGTGGGCCCTTGGGTCATTCTTGGCGTTGCTACGGGGTCACTCCGCGAAAGCTGGCATCATCTGTGGAGACTTCTAGTAGTTTAGCCCAGTGTCACGCGCCCAAAAAGAAGGCGCCCGGTGAACTAGAGCCCTATAGGATGGAGCAAAGCAGAACTCCCGCTCAACCATCAGATCTGTGCCATCCAAGAGAAAAAAAGGCCAACAAGGTGCTAGGAGGTGTAGGTGCCACGTCAGCCACCAACATCGCGACTCCCACTGCCTCACTAGGGAACCCCGGGTGTGCTGGTGCCCAATTTTCAAGATGGGGCACCTGACTCATGGAGTCATGGGTGCCTCCACCCGTAGGGCTTAGTGCTCCCCAAAATGTCCACCCAATCCACAAGCATCCCTTTCTGGAGGGACCAGCATCACCACGTCATTTTATATTGTTGGTGATTTTGGTTAAGACCCCATGCAAACTACTGACGCAATAATAAGTAGGGCCCATAGACACCAGCAACGGGATGACCTCGGATGCATCCCCAGGAGATCTATAAAAAGCCCCCTTTGGCACCAAAAGTAGGGGAAAGAAAAAGGAGAAGGAGATCGCTGCATCCACCTCTCATTTATATCGCAGGCAACTGAGACACACACACACTCCTAGTACAAAGTAGCATACATAGGTAGTTCCAAAGCACAACTCCCTAGACACACCGTAGCATAGCCGCTGGAGCTTTTTCAGACGTTCTCTCTTGTACACCTTCGATTCAACCAAGCAAGGATCCACCGGAGTAGAGTCGTTACCTCCCCGGAGGGGCCTGAACCAATCTAAACCCTTGATGACTCTAGTCTTGTTTCCCTTTCCACCCTCACCATCATCTCCTCCTCTACCTCCCATCGTCGCGTAAGGTTCATAATCCCATAGGGTCCGGGCGATTCGCTGACCCCCCTTCTACACATTTCCAAGGTATGACCCTTGGGGCCTCTAGGTTCCAGGAGTCGATACGTGAATTATACCCATGTTTACACCCTAGACACAAACAAGAACTAATAATGCATTCAAGATCTACAAGGGCTGAAGTGCAAAAACCAACATACCTACTCCATCGTATCACCACTCGCCAGTGCTGGAGGCACTAAACTTAATGGCCAGTGTGGTCGGAGTTGATCCCTGTAGACTCGACCCAATTAGGTTTAGATACCGTGTTGAAACCCCAAGGGCCCTACACTCAACTCACAACTATCAGATATCCTCGAACCGTGGATCAAGGGGCATCCAACCATGGTTGAGGTAAATGAGTGCAACCTCCATCGCCTTATAGGAGCACGAAGAAGACATCATCGCATCAAATTCCATCACCCACCACCAAGAATGGTGATAAGACGCAATTGCAAGATTTGCGAAGGAGCTACTTCTATAAGTTTGGAACAATTAGAAAAGTCCAAAAATGAAACCCTTTATTTAAAAAAACAAAAAGCGAAGAATCAGGTTCGACAACGGGTTTTCCAATAGGCTGTACAAGGAGCTCTAGGAACTCTGAATAGTTGTTTGAATACCGAGTTACATTTCCATACGATTCGTGCTAATATTGGTATTCTCGGGGCTATAGAATCCAAAAGATAATTAAATTAATTAGACCTTGAACTTCCACTTTCGTTTAGAATTTAGGCATTATTTTCCCCCTTGCTTCCGAAAAAAGCTCCTCTGATCCCCCGCAAAACATCTACCTCCACCAGTAATCAAGAAGAAGACTACAAAATCCCTCGTCGATTCACTCGAGAGGAAACCAAACCTACGATTCGTAGATATGAATGGTGCAGCACCATGGCCACCACCTCCTAATCTACGACCAGGATGCAAACAAGTTCACCACCGGTCGTCGTCGATGAGATGGAGCTAACTGGTGTGACGACATATCTCCCGACACGTAACTAAAATGATGACCTCACCGTCAGATCCGCATGAAAGGAAACAAATCGCTCGATTGTTGATGAGCGGAAACCCTAGGCCTACTAGAGGGTTACACTACCTCCTTGATCTTTGGCCGTTCCCCCCTCTACTTCACAACTAAAGGCAAGGGACAAGCTAGATCTTCAAATTAAACACCATACGCCTTTCTCCACCTCACTCTCTAGTGTAGTAGGTAGGGGAGGGGAAGTTGTCACTAGAGAATTTTCTTTGTCAAGAGTCAAATCATGTGTAAAATTTCAAACAAGCGCGCAGATATTTTCAATAATAAGTGTACCACATATTTCTAAGACCATCTCCAATCGTTTTCCCTTCATTCCATTCCCTTCCCCACATTCTTTCCCTTCATTTCCTGCCATCTCCAATAGCATCCCTTCGAAGAAATGTACTAAGAAAACGGAGAGAGAATTTCATCCTGAAGGGATTGTACGAAGAAATATCTTTCGAAGAGAACGTGAAGAGAGAAAATGGACGTTGAAGCACATCCGTTGGAAATGGTCTAAGAACCGGCTAGTTTTACTAGGTATATTTTTAGTTAAATTTAACGAAAAAAACTCCGTCTTGGAACGCAGCCAGCCTGGTGCATCTGCGAGAAAATTAATTGTGTAATCAACTTAGTTAACTAGGCTGCATAAAATGTGAATGCGGTCAGCACATGCTGACAACTAGTACTTCACACGGAGAGTACGGAGCGTGGCATTGCCTATAAATGGAAGCCATAAAGCACAGCAAACGATCACACGAGCTTGCTTGCTTTAGGCATAAATTCAAGTACACAATGGAGGTAGACACGGCGCTAGTCGCTTTTGGTGTGTCCGTGGTTCTAATTGCCCTCTCCGTTCTTACACCCTTCACCTCAAAGCCTCAGTTCAACCTGCCCCCAGGGCCATGGAGGCTGCCGGTGATCGGCAACGCCCACCTCTTCCTCGTCGGCCGCAAGCTCGACCGCGTCATGCGGTTCCTGGCCAAGAAGTATGGCCCCCTCATGTATCTCAAGATGGGCGAGGTGCCGATGGTGGTGGCCACGTCGCCGGAGGCCGCGCATGCGATCTTCAAGACACATGACCTCACCTTCTGCGACCGGTAAAGCAGCACCACCCTCGGCGTCGCCACCTTCAACGGCAGGGACATGGCCTACGGATCCTACGGCGAGCGGTGGCGGCAGCTCCGCAAGATCTGCACCGTGGACTTGCTGAGTACCACCAGGGTGAAGGCGTTGCGGCGAACCCGCGAGGACGAGCCGAGGTGGCGCGCGGCATGCGGGACCTGGCCGCGTCCGCCGCCGCCGGCGCCGGCGCAGCCGTGGACCTCGCCGACATCGACAGGGTCGCCAAGCTCGTCAACGACACCTTCGTGAGGGAGGCCATCGGCAGCCGGTGCACGTTCCGCGACGAGTACCTGGACGCCCTCCAGATGCTGCTGCGGCAGGTGACGTTCCTGAACGCCGCCGACCTCTTCCCGTCGTCCAGGATCATGAGGATGCTCAGCACGGGGCCTCGCGCCGCGCTCATCCAACGGAAGAGGATGGAGAACATCATCGAGAAGATCATCAACGAACGGAAGAACTCCATGGACGACTTGGCCGGGAAGGTGTCCACCTCCTCGACGTCCTGCTCACGCTCCGGAAGGAGGGAGGCACGCAGATCCCATTGACTAATGAAACCATGATCATACTTTTGTTTGTAAGCCGTCTCGCGCGATCCATCTCTCATCACGCACGCAGCATCGGTATTTCGATAATATTGCATGCAAGCGTATCTGCGAAAACTAATCCACTGTATATAAACATGGCTACTCCAGGACATGTTTGGGGCGGGAAGCGAGACGTCGGCCACGACGCTGACCTGGACCATGGCCGAGCTCCTCCACACACCGAGAGCAATGGCGAAGTTGCAGGATGAGCTGCGGCAAGCCTTGAAGGGGAAGACCAACGTCAGCGAGGATGACATTGCCGGGTTACCCTACCTCAAGATGGTGATAATTAAAGGAGGGCTTGAGGCTGCACTGCCCGGTACCCCTCGTTGCACGCGGATGCCGTGAAACATGTCAAGTCATGGGCTACGACATACCCAAGGGCGTGCCCGTCTACACAAACGTATGTGCGATTTGCAGGGACCCTAAGTACTGGGATGACCCAGAGGAGTTCAGGCCAGAGAGATTTGAGAACAGCAGCATCGACTTCAGAGGCAACGACTTTGAGTTCCTTCCATTTGGTTCTGGCCGCAGAAACTGTGTCGGCATGAATATTGGCGTGGCCAACCTAGAGATAACCTTGGCAAGCCTAACCTACCACTTTGACTGGACGCTGCTTGATGGCAGGGATTTTTTTTTCGTCAAAATTTCTCTGAAATTTCGTGAATTTCGGGATTTTCGCCAGGAGCCGAAATGGGCCCATTTCGGTCAAAAAATTTCGGCCCAGTTTGAATTCAGACGGGCTCAAACCAGCCCAGCCGATGCCTACTTCTTCCCCCATGTCATAGAACCCTAGCTGATGTCTCCTCTCCCCCAAATTCCTAAAAATGGCGGCGGCTGTTCTGGTTCCCGGTGATGGGGCTCCGCTGTGCTTCTCCCCGACGACATGCCTCCTCCCCCGGCGCGCCTCCGCCCCAGCCCCTCCTCCCCAGACGCGCCTCCGCCCCAGCGCCTCCCTCCAGCACCTCCACCACCCCGACGGCTGCTCATCCCCGGCGCGAGTCCACCCCGACGCGCCTCCACTCGCGGGCGGCGGATCCACCCCGGCGCACCTCGTGATGCTGTCAGAAACTACTAATTTAATGTGTACATGTGATGCTAAATTCATGTTGCTAGCTAGCAACATATATACAAACATATCGCACCATATAATTTTGTGATGCAGCATATAACTAGCAACACCACCTATAACAACACCTACGTTATGTGATGCTATAGATGCCTGCAACACATATGGGTACATATAGCACCATATGAGTATGTTGCTATAGGGCAGTCCTCTTGTAGTGTTCCTTCCATTTGGTTCTGGCCGCAGAAACTGCGTCGGCATGAATATTGGCGTGGCCGCGTGGCCAACCTAGAGATAACCTTGGCAAGCCTAACCTACCACTTTGACTAGAAGCTGCCTGATGGAATCGAGCCCAAAGACCTTGACATGTCGGACGTAGCCGGCTTGATTGCAAGCAAAGTTGGCACCTTGCGTGCATGCCCTATCACTCGTATTGCTCCAAGCAATGCATAACTGCTTGTGCATGGATGCCAACATATACATATGCATATAAACTACATATAATGTGTGTAATGGTTTAGTGATGCTTGCATGCTCTACTACAGCACAAACTACACATATATACCGCGAGCTCCTTTAATATAGTTACATATAGCAAATTATTAAGGTGGTTAGCTCATGTTTGCCGGGCAAACATGCAGAGATCATCACTCCTCTGTCACACGCTGTTGTTTGTGATTACTTCAACAAAAGGAGTATAGTAAGTCATTGTATCTACATCATATGTTGCATATCCAATGTACACATTTATATCTATATCTATACTACTCTATAATTGAGTAGTTTTGACATAAATCCAACTACAGATCTCATCCATCCATATCCCTTCATCCAACAGCCATAATTGGATCACTTAAACTTTGTTTAAATTACCCACCTTTGCCACTCCATCTATCTAAGTACAGTCGGCAGTCCGTCGAGCTGACCTACAACGACGTCACCGACGTGGACTCCCTCACTGCGGCCTTCCACGGCTACGATTATCTAATGTATTCTGATCTCGATTCGAATTCGGATCAAGCAATAGTTGTCATTAAGCTGCACGTATACAATATACCTATACAAACTCCTACCATCCTACGATGCGTGCATGCATCGCGCTTGCGTGGGGGATGCCGGCAGCCTGAACCTATACGAGCATGCGCACGTTTCCTCGATGCCTCCTTCCTCGTGCCGTCGTCGCTTGACCAGCCGCTGCTCCAAGCACCGCCGACGTCGTTGTCGGCCGCCGCGTGTGACCTGCTGTCGCTCCTTGTACGAGTACAACCGACAATCCATCGAGCTAGCCTACGGCGATGTCACCGACGCGGACTCCATTGCCACCGCCTTCCACGGCTGCGATTATCTAATATATTCTGATCTAGATTCGAATTTGGATCAAGCAATAGCTGTCCGTAAGTTGCAAGTATACAATAGACATGTACAAACTTCTACCGTCATACGACGCGTGCATGCATTGCGCTTGCGCGGGGGACATCGGCGGCCTGAACTCGTACATGCACGCGCACGCTTCCTTGCCATCGCTTGACTGGCCGACGCTCCAAGCGCTGATGTCGACGCCGGTCGCCGTGCGTGACCTATTGTCGCTTCTGCGCCTCGCCCCCATCGTCCGAGCGCCCACGCTGCCGCCACCGTGAACCATCGTCGATCCTGTAAAACATTAAGGCTTATCTTTTTTTTGTAATATAGTTACCTATTGCACATAATTAGGGTGGTTAGGTCATGTTAGAGATCATCACTCCACTACGGGAATCTCCCTCAATATCGAGGGCTGAAAACCCTCGCGATAATGGCAGAAGCCCTCACGATTAACTATTCACGAGGGCCGGCCCTCGCGAATAGGTGCTCACGTCCGCTGCCCCGCAAATAATGACAGAACACGAGGGCATGGCCCTCGCGAATAGTTAAACGCGAGGGTTTTAGTATGTCCTCGTGACTCTCTGGCCTGGCAGCTTTATCGCGAGGGCCGCATAGCCCTCGCAACATGTCTAAGGGGCCTACGTTGGCAAGCGCGTGTCGGGGACGGCCCACTGCTACTCGTGAGGGCTCTGTGGCCCTCGCGAGAAGCCTGTGGTACCCTGGTAGTTTATTACGTGGGCCATTTAGCCCTCGGGAATTAGCATTTTCAGAAAAAAGCTTTCAAATATGAATTTTAAACAGATTTCAACAGCAGAAAAGTAGAACATATATATCAATCACAGAATATATATCAATCACAAATGGCCCAATTAATGCACATCCACACATCGACATCACATACCATATCAACACATCGACATACCACAAATTAAAGCAGATATCCACATACACAACATTTCTGCCATTACACATAGCATATACACATAAGAGGCCCATACGCATAATCTCCATCCAACACGGGTCCGGGTTAGGGAAGATGGAAGGAGTACCGTCCGGTAGAGGGAAGACCGAAGGAGGGCTCTTTGGTGAAGGGAAGAGCGAAGGACTGCTTAGTAGGCTTAGAAACCCGTCAGTCCCAGCTTTAGACGCCCTGAACCTGACTTGATGGAGGGAGCCCTGAAAACATCAAGAATTTTAAGTTTTATTTCAATTGACGCTTTAGGTTAGACTGTGATGAAATGACGACACTTACCGCATCTTGGACCTAAACAAAGGGCTGTGGTCCCCCGTTAGGCGAGTAACTGGCGCCACGACCTTGATCAACCTGCCTGCGATTGATCCACCTTGCACATTGGTGATCAATATAGTGTTAATGCAAATAAATGAGGATCTGATGTAACTGATGAATGGGGTTAAATGGGAATACCTGCACGAAGTTGCCTCCTGAATAGAGCCTCATAAACTCAGCCCACCTTTGTTGTTGTTCTCTTTCCCACCGCTCCTGAGCCGCTCTTTGGTTCATCTCCATGGTCAACCTCAACTCATGGTGCTCTTTCCTATGTCATTCCTCTCTCTCCCTTTCCCTCTCCTCCGCCCTCTCCCTCTCCATCTCTCTCTCGTGAGCTCTCTCTCGCGCGGCTTGGAGGGACCTTGCATCGCGCATGAATCTACCGAACCTGCAACAGAAAAGTGTGGTTTGTATGGAGCGGCGACTAAAGGAATGGAACAAATAAAGATCCCGTAGCGACCATGCGACTTATGCCCCATGTGCGTGTAGATTACTTCAACGTCCAGCTTCTTCTCCGCGTACGGGTCACTGTCAGGGCCATGCGTCTCATTGTATGCTTGCACATACTGTTCCTGCATTCAAAACTACTGAGATTAGCAAGTCAAGTAGTGATAGAGAAAAAACATCAAGAATGAATTAACAAATAAGTTATTAGCTCTTTCTTCCTGAAAAATGGTAGGGACCACCTCCCGATGTACTTGACGACTACTTGCGCTACCCGGTTAAGCTCGGACTGCTTAGACTTGGCCTTGAACTCTGGACTATTCCAATAATGGCCAAGTCCATCCCAAGCTTTCGGGTAGTTTTGGACCCACTCAGGACGCATCTGATAGTACTGCTGAGGGGTCAAGTACTTGTCTGAAGCCTCAGTGTCAGTGAGCTCCTCGCCATGCTCTCTCCTGCACCCATGTAGATATGTTTGTCAAACAACATTACTGGCATTGTAAAGAAGAGTTGTGATTCAACTTACTTGTACCAATCCTTGGTCGCGTCGACACGCATTAGCCGTAGCTGGTCCCAAAAAAGACTCTTGGCCTTAATGTCAATGACATTGTCCAAGTCTGAGTGGGTGAGAAGCTTACGAGGTCGAAAATGTGTCTAAAAACAGTAGGAAAACATATTATTAGCGTGAGGAATGATGATGGTATTTGGAAGGATTGAAAGGCTTACCCAGAATTCGCGGACACACTCTGAGACAGCCGACACCTGACCATCTTACACAATCTTGTAGTCATCCCAGGTGATTGCTGGACGGGTCCGGTCGTCCTCTTCCACCATCTCAGGGTAGTGCAGTTTGAGCGTCATGAAAGTACGGAAGCAGGCTGGGTCTTGAGGCATGTGTCGACTATAGACATGTTGTTGCACAAATGGGAGAAGAGTTAGGCGTTCACAAGGACAATAATGTATGAAGTTAACATTTTTTGGATTAGAACTTACCCGTCCCCTAAGATGTCAATTGAGACCCGCATATTTGTATCCTGTGGAGCCCTAGGCATCTTATTGGGACCTCTTCTCTTCCTTCGGCGCCAATTGGTGGTCAGCTGGGTAGACCCCTCGCCCTCCTCAAAGCCACCGTGCTCATGACCACTAGAGTCATGACCTGCTTCCTGACCACTGGGGGCCTGACCTGCCTCTTCACCTGTGTCTTGGCTGATGAACTTTTTGATTGGCATCCTACATAATGAAATAGATTATCAAAAAAATATTAACAAAAGCAAGTTAAACTCAAAATTAAATAGATTATGTAAATAATGTACCATACATCTAGTAGTAGTTCGCATCAACATCGCATGAGTCAATGTCCTCGATATGATTATTGTTCGCATGTTCATCGCCTTCGACAGGATCCTCGGGTCTACTTGGCCTTCTCCGTCGACGGTTGCAACATCTTTGTTGATGATGGCAACTAGGTTGTCGAGGCCCACCCCAGCATTGATCTGAAACGTGTTTTCTAATAGTTGATCTTTAATTGGACCATCTGGCAATCTCCCATGGGGTCTAACTTTGTATACAACCCACCAATTCTTTAGATTGGCATCGTGTTTTTTGATACTGCCCTTTATTGGATGTTTGCATGGATATGGCAGGTAGTACATTTGCTCAGCTTGGTTAGCTAATATGAAAAGATTATATCCTTGAAGTCGTGAAGTATGTTTCACTTCTGTTAAGCCAAGCTCGGGTCGTATTCGTAAATCTCTAACAGGATCGAACCATTCGCAAAGGAAAAGAACTACCGAGAGCTTTTTTTCTTTCTTCAAATGTTAGTTCGATTATCTGCTGAATTATATCATAGTAATAGAACTTATCTTACTCTTCCCCTTGGCCCTCGCAAACAACATAGCTATTTATTGTTCGTAGATTAGGCTTTGATTAATTGCTCGTGCTCTGCGGAACGAAAGCAGAACCCATTAATATCATACGTCCCATGCACCGTTACACGTGTTGAACATCCACGCGACATGGTACGTAGATAATTGTGTACACTAGGATTTTGCTTGCATTGTGTTTCGAAAGAAAAGAAGTTAGAACTACAAGTCGAAGAAGTTGAACATACATTAGACCTTATTTTATAATTAAGACTCTTACATATCTGCAGGACCAAGACTGGAGGTTAGGTCCGCCGTTGCCATCACCTCTTTACTACAAAGCCTTCTGCTCGTCCAGAATAGGACTCCTCCTTCCAATCCAGTAAGTTGAAACGAATTCTCTAAAAGATATATACTAATTAGAATGCGAGTCTAGAAAAAAGGTGTAATAATGACACAAATTCTTACAATTCAATGTCGCGAACTTCCTCCATGTTCTAAAAAATGTATAATACTGCTACAAGATTGTCCCGCTGAGAAATCTCTTGTCTTCTGCTCTTCCCGACAGAAGTGTCTTGAACATCAAATAGTTTTAGATTGGATTCAACCTGCCAGTCATATGTGTTGTACCTCAGTACAACGATGTTCACATTATGTTCTCTTGCTAGATATTTGTTCGTGATGTTTGTGATCTCCTGGATTTGGTACGCCTCGGCAATTGATCCTTCAACATGGGCCTTATTTTTCACATTTGCCCGGACAGCTTTCAGCCGGCGTTCCACGGGATACATCCACCTCCCATAGACTGGCCCACCGAGCAGTGCTTGAGTAGGTAGATGGATAAGAAGATGTTCCATTGGATTCCAGAAACTGGGGACATATATCTTCTCTAACTTGCAAATGAGCACCACAACATCATCTTCTAGCTTCTTCGTATCTGTCTTGCTTAGATTTTAAGTCACAACTTTCTGTAGAAGAAACTCAATTTAGCAAGAGCTATCTATACATCGTCAAGAACATTGCCCCGAAACATGACCGGCGATAGATCTCGCATGAAGATGTGGAAGTCATGGCTTATCATACCATGTATCTTGCCGACGTTGACATCCACACCATGGACAAAGCTTGACGCATACCCATCTGGGAATCTAACCTTTTCTCGAAACCATTCTAGAACCTCTTTCCTTTGTGCCTTAGTTAAGCAGTACGGAGCCTTTGGATTCTGCCCTTCTATCATGTTAAACGTTGGCCGATCACATAGAATCTTAGAGTCCAGACAAGCTTTAACATTAACTTTGCTTTTACAGGCTATGTCCAAGTTCGTGCCCCAGATGGCTTGTGCTACATTCGACCTTTGCATTACATCGAGATTGTGAGGTAATAGCAAATCCTCTGCATATGGAAGGTAGTACAGACTGCACTTATGTGTCCAATGGTGAATGGTTCTGTAGCCCTCATATTCGGTTTGCTCTTTTTCATTTATCTTTAAGGTTGATGCCAGGCTTTTACTTCACCAACTGTGAGTGACTCACGCTTTCGACCTTTCGCAATGGTATTTCTTGCGAAATTTATTCTTTTGTTTTCTGAATGGATGATCTGGCTTCAAGAAATATCGGTGACAATCAAAGAAGCTTGCCTTCCAACCGTGTGTCAGCGTGATTGCCATGGTATCACCCATGCATATCGGACAAGCGAGTTTGTTATGCGCGCTCAAACCAGAGAACATGCCGTATGCAGGAAAGTCATGAATTGACCACAGATAGGAAGCTCTCATGAGAAAATTTGAGTTTGTAACTTTGTCATAAGTCATAGCTCCTGTTTTCCATAACTCCTTCAACTCATCTACCAATGGCTACAAAAATAGATCCAAATTTCTTCCAGGACTTTTCGGACCAGGCACTATCAGTGAAAGAAATATGAATTTGTCCTTCATGAGTTGAGACGGTTTTAGATTGAGAGGGATACTGAAGACTGACTAACAAGAGTACGATTGAGCATTCATATTGAAAAGAGTGAACCCATCCGTGGCAATCGCGAGACGCACGTTTCGTGGTTCTACTGCAAAATCGGAATGTTTCCAATCCCATGCATGCCTCTCCCCTCCATCGCCGCCTCTCGCTCCCCCGCGCCGCCGCCGCCTCTCCTCTCGCTCTCCCATGCCGCCGCCGCCGCCCCCTCTCGGACTTGCTGAGCACCACCAGGGTGAAGGCGTTGCAGCGAACCCGCGAGGACGAGGTGGGCCGCGGCATGCGGGACCTGGCCGCGTCAGCCGCCGCCGGCGCAACCGTGGACCTCGCCGACAGGGTCGCCAAGCTCGTCAACGACACCTTCATGAGGGAGGCCATCGGCAGCCGGTGCACGTTCCGCGACGAGTACCTGGACGCCCTCCAGATGCTGATGCGGCAGGTGACGTTCCTGAACGCGGCCGACCTCTTCCCGTCGTCCAGGATCATGAGGATGCTCAGCACGGGGCTTCGCGCCGCGCTCATCCAACGGAAGAGGATGGAGAACATCATCGAGAAGATCATCGACGAACGGAAGAACTCCATGGACGACTTGGCCGGGAAGGAGTCCACCTTCCTCGACGTCCTGCTCACGCTCCAGAAGGAGGGAGGCACGCAGATCCCATTGACCAATGAAACCATCATCATACTTTTGTTTGTAAGCCGTCTCGATCCATCTCTCATCGCGCACGCAGCATCGGTATTTCGATAATATTGCATGCATGCGTATCTGCGAAAACTAATCCACTATATATAAACATGGCTACTACAGGACATATTTGGGGCGGGAAGCGAGACGTCGGCCACGACGCTGACCTGGACCATGGCCGAGCTCCTCCACACACCGAGAGCAATGGCGAAGTTGCAGGACGAGCTGCGGCAAGCCTTGAAGGGGAAGACCACCATCAGCGAGGATGACATCGCGGGGTTGCCCTACCTCAAGATGGTGATCAAGGAGGGCTTGAGGCTGCACTGCCCGGTACCCCTCGTTGGACGCGGATGTCGTGAAACATGTCAAGTCATGGGCTATGATATACCCAAGGGCGTGTCCGTCTACACAAACGTATGGGCGATTTGCAGGGACCCTAAGTACTGGGATTCCCCAGAGGAGTTTAGGCCAGAGAGATTCGAGAACAGCAGCATCGACTTCAGAGGCAACGACTTTGAGTTTCTTCCATTTGGTTCTGGCCGCAGAAACTGCGTCGGCATGAATATTGGCGTGGCCAACCTGGAGATAACCTTGGCAAGCCTAACCTACCACTTTGACTGGAAGCTGCCTGATGGAATCGAGCCCAAGGACCTTGACATGTCGGAGGCAGCCGGCCTGATTGCAAGCAAAGTTGGCACCTTGCGTGCATGCCCTATCACTCGTATTGCTCCAAGCAATGCATAACTGCTTGCATGCATGCCAACATATACATATGCATATAAACTAATGTGTGTGTAATGGTTTAGTGATGCTTGCATGCTCTACTACAGCACAAACTACACGTATATACTGTGAGCTCCTTTAATATATGTAGTCACACATAGCAAATAATTAAGGTGGTCAGCTCATGTTTGCCAGGCAAACATGCAGAGATCATCACTCCTCTGTCACACGCTATATATTGTTTGTGGTTACTTCAACAAAAAAGAAGTTTAGTAAGAATCATTGTATCTACATCATATGTCGCATGTCCAATGTGTACATTTATATCTATATCTATACTTCTATATCTATATCTATACTACTCTATAATTGAGTAGTTTTGACCTAAATCCAACTACAGATCTCATCTGTCGTATCCCTTCATCTAATAGCCATAATTGGATCACTTAAACTTCGCTTAAATTACCCACCTTTGCCACTCCATCTATCAAAACATGTCATGTACGAGTACAGTCGACAGTCCGTCGAGCTGGCCTACAGCGACGTCACCGACATGGACTCCCTCGCCGCCCCCTTCTAATGTATTCTGATCTCGATTCGAATTCGGATCAATCAAGCAATAGTTGTCCGTAAGCTGCACGTATACAGCATACCTATATAAACTCCTACCATCCTACGATGCGTGCATGCATCGCGCTTGCGCGGGGGATGCCGGCAGCCTGAACCTATACGTGCACGCGCACGTTTCCTCGCTGCCGCCTTCCTTGCGCCGCCGTCGCTTGACCGGCCGCTGCTCCAAGTGCCGCCGTCGTTGCCGGCCGCCGCACGTGACCTGCTGTCGCTCCTTGTACGAGTACATCCGACAATCCATGCTAGCCTATGGCGATGTCATCGACGCGGACTCCATCGCCACCACCTTCCACCACTGCGATTATCTAATGTATTCTGATCTTGATTCGAATTGGAATCAAGCAATAGCTGTCCGTAAGTTGCACGTATACAATATAGATGTACAAACTCCTACCATCATACAACGCGTGCATGCATTGCGCTCGCGTGGGGGACGTCGGCGGCCTAAACTCGTACATGCATGCGCACGCTTCCTCGCCGTTGCTTGACTGGCCGATGCTCCAAGCGCCACTGTCGATGCCGGTCGCCGCGCATGACCCGTTGTCGCTTCTGCGCCTCGCCCCCGTCATCCGAGTGCCCACGCCACCGCAACTGTGAAGCGTCGTCGCTCCTGTAAAACATTAAGGCTTTTTGTTTTTTGTAATATAGTTACCTGTAGCAAATAATTAGGGTGGTTAGATCATGTTAGAGATCATCACTCTTCTGTCGCACACAACTTTGTGTGGTTACTTCAACAAAAAGAAGTATAGTAAGAGTCATTGTATCTATGTCATATATTGCATATCCAATGTATACATAGTTAATAAAGTAATATGTTGCATATCCAATGTATACATAGTTAATAAAGTAACAGTCATATATAGCAAGATATGTATTTGTATGTTCTGATCAATTCGCCAGCTTTGTTTACAACAGATCAAGTGATCGATCCAATGGCGGAGATAAAGGGTGGCTAGCTGGGATAGATCGATCCATCTCAACAAAATTAAAAACATCTTACTACTTATATGTACTTAGTCAGCTATATTATTAATAGTACAAAGCCGAGTTCGCGCCGTCCCCGCTCGCCATGTGGCCGGCCTGCCCGCCTGGCGCCGCGACAGCCGTCCGATAACGCGCAGCTGTGAGATCTGGCCGTCCGTTCTATTTTTAACTTCAAAAGCATTTTTTTTTCTACGTGGTCAACACGGTTGACTAGATAGGCTAGCTTTTGCGCAGGAGACCTGGGATCGAATCCCGCCTCCGCCATTTTGCTGAGCGCTTTTTTCCGCCTGCACGCGCGTGCTGGCTGCTGCTAGCTGGCTGTGCACGCACGGCGCACGCGCGCTGGCTGCTGGCTGTACCGCCTGGTGCACGCACGACCCGTGTTTGTTTGTTTGTTTTTGGGCGACGAGATTGGGGCTTAAATTAATTCTCCATGCATTGACGGTACCAGCTAGCCGCTGATCGATGCTAATTACGCATGGTCGCCGTCCCTGCAGGCTGCAGCTCGATGAATGTGGACTAACCTAATGACCCACGAACGTACTCTTTGTACAGCTAAGATTTATTTGTCTTAATTTGCGCAATCAATTAGTTTCAGCTTAAATGGAGTAATATCTATTCGATTATATATCTTTGCAATTTTCTAAATTTAGTTTTCCTTTTTTTATTCTATAATTTGCTTAATTTATGTTTGTCAACCATACAGTTTTTCAAATCCTTATTTTTTATTTCCAAATTCTCAACCCGAATTAGGACGGAAATTTCGATATCTTTTAAACTCTCTTAAATTTATTTCCTAATTTTAAATTTGTTGATATTCAATTTTTAGACTTTGAACCCCCTAAGACATGAATTTTACAAAGAATAGATACATAGGGGATGAAGTGGGGGAAATTTGGTCTAGCAGCGTAAATAAATCCTGAAATTTACGTGTTGTCAAAGTGCAATCAAAATTTTAGAGTAACGGGCCATAAATGTATGCAAGCATTACATGTGTTTAATTTCTCAATATTAATTAGTAAATAATAGAAATAAAAAGCCTTCAAAATATATAATACTTATAAATTTAAAAATAAATGAATTTCAGGAATTGTAAACCTTTATAGATATTTTATATTTTAGATTTTGATATATTCGCTTTTTTTAATTTCCAACATTTAGTTTTCTAAATTTAGTTTCCCTTTTTTGTATTCTATAATTTGCTTAATTCATGTTATTCAATCTTACAGTTCTCAAATACTTAACTCTTATTTCTAAATTTCCAACCCGAATTCAAACGAAAGTTTCTACTCCCTCCATCCCTAAATACAAGGCGCAACTGCTAAGGGCACAAAGACCAAGGAAGCAACTGTATTGCTTGGCTTAACTACGTGACGTTTCGTTTCGCCCGCCGGCCACCGCAAGTCGCTCGCCGCGCAGCCTGCACTTTTAGCTTTCGCTCGCGTGCTCACATCGCATGCATGCAGCTCATTTCACCAGCACTTAATGCCAGCGTCTCACCAGCACAATGTTTGCGCGTGCATGCATGCCAGTGACGGGAGACGAGGAGATGGCGCCTTGTATTACAGGATGCTGAAAAAAAATGGTTGCGCCCTGTATTTAGGGATGGAGGGAGTAATGAGATAGAAGAAGTTTAGAGGTAGGGTTGAATCGATCATGCTCTAAACTTTAGATGTCTTCGCTCCTTCTCCCCACGTGTTAAACCGTTGAGAACGAATACCTCTCTCAACCAAGCTAGTTGACCCAGCAGCCGTCGAGAAAATCTTGCTCGACGGTTCGCCTTTCCGTCGTGATCAGAGGGGATCCCACGAATGCACGGGCAGCACGCGCCGGCCGAGCCATGCATGCATGCAGCAGCCGTCTGACCCCGGCCGGCCACCCCCCTGCCCCTGCCCCGCCAGCGCCAGCCACTCGCCGGCCGGGCGGCGGCGCCAATGGCCGCGCCGCCACTTGTCGCGCCGCCCTCCTGCGCGCTCGCCACGCCGCGCAGCACATGCCGCGCATGCAGAATGGGGGGGCTCCTCGGGCGCCGCGCCGGGGCGCGCGGCCGGCCGGTCTCAGCTACCCTGAATGGCCGGACGTCGCTGAAGCTGATCGAACCCGTCGATGGTTTTGCCGATACACACATATACAGTAGGACACATGCTTGCATGCACTGACGCACGCATGCATTGGCATGCTCCACGTATAATGCTTCCGTCCAAGAAGGGTTATATATGTATCGAAATCGAAGGCAATTGGAATGGCCAGGGGCCGCATCCATGCGTGGTACCAGCTGTATTACACTTCTTCAGCATGAACAGCTAGGGGGAAAAAATGGGAGCACATTCACTGCATGCGGCTGAGCGAGCCTTCTCCCGTTGGCGCTTGCGTAGGCGAGTGCAGGCCAGGCCTCTGCGTTGGAGCAAAAGGGTAAAACTGCTGCTGCTCTTCTCATTTTACAAAGTTATTCTGAAGGTACAGTAAAGCTTAGAGAGAATAACGGCAATCACAAATTAATTGCTATTATGATATTATTTTTAGCCAATGTCATGGGATGGTTAGCACTGGGATTAAAATCAAGGAGGGTCAGTTACTAAATCGTTATCGGTTTACATATGACTTCGTCAGCGTATTAAGCTAGCTGAAACCAACAATTGTTAAGGAATAACTCATTTGACCAACGCCTAGTAAATATGGCCCTAATTAAGCTTCGCCATTGATAGTATGAAATTTCTTGATATTTAAGAAAGAAAGACATACAAGTCTCAAAAGTTTGGTAACCACAAATACCCAAAATGACAAGGCCGGTGTGGACTTTCACGGCAGCCAGCGGTTACTGTAGCTACTAGCTAGTGCAGCAGTGCTACTCGTATCTGTTAGAATAGATTATCTCCAACACTCTTGTATGGCCTCTTGTCAAAATTAAATTACAAGTTTCAACAAGAACTCGATCGATCGGCCGTCGGCGAGGAAACGGACCGACCACGCGTAGTTGCCATCGATCCGACGGGCGCCAGCGCTGCAGAGCCCGCGCGCGCGGTCTCATGCATGGCGTGACACGCGCTCATGCCCGTTCGTCACCAAGCAAGCTTCCATGGGTGTAGAGAGAGAGATGAGAGAGAGAGAGAGAGGGGTAGTAGTCGTTCTAGACTCCCCCAGAATTTTTGTATGTGCATGCTTCATATGGCAAGGCTAGCTACTTTTTATACGATCAACTGCAAGTGCAGATATGCGAAAGTTAGGCGGCTACTTGTGCGTTGTCCAGATATGCAGGCCCCGCGTGTTAACAAGCATATTTGAGAAGGTTTCGTCTACATTTCTGAAAAGCACGTGTATGTGTGCACTTAAATAAGTTTAGACGCTGTTCAGCTACTGTTACTTATCTGCATTTTTTCTATTTTATTTACTACCGACTTACCCTAAAAATCCTATTAAATATACCCTTACATGCATGCATCTTCATGGTACCCTTCAGCTCGATATAAACTGTAAACTTGATTCGAGGTTAAACCTCGACCGTAGTGGTGGGAGTTGGGCCGTGCCGAGCCCGTTGTGCCTCGGGCAGGTGCAAAACGGGCCGGCACGGCCCGGTCAGCACTTCGGACCATGCCGGGCCGGCACGAAGTGCCAAAATCTAGGCCCCGAAAGGCCCAAAAGCACAGCGGGCCGGCTTCGGGCCGGCCGGCCCAAGCACGGCACGAGTAAGAAAACAGCAGGCAAAATAACTTTTTATAAATTCATACGTTACTCAAATGAAAAAGTTGTTTATACAAAAAAGATGTGTCTCGAAATTATCTACAACTTTCATGTTCAACCCAAATTCATCCGAGCAGCATAAGACCTCGAAAATTGCGAATTACTGAGGACGGTGCCGTCGGCCCGAAAGCAGGCAGCGACAAAAATATTTTTTATAAATTCATACATTGCTCAAATGAAAAACTTGTCTACATGAAAAAGATGTGTCTCGACTTCTTTATCATAAGTTGAATAAGCCTTGGCTGAAGGACTAAATGCCTTACTGAGATAAGCAATTGGTCTGCCATTTTGCATAAGGACAGCTCCAATTCCTTGTCCACTTGCATCCGCTTCCAACACAAAAGGTTGTGAAAAATCCGGTAGAGCTAGAACTGGAGGTTTGGTCATCACTTGCTTTAATGTATTGAATGCTTGTTGCTGAGAGTAACCCCAAGTGAAACCATCTTTCTTAAGGGCAAGAAAAAGTGGTTTGCAGATGATGCCGTAATTTTTAATGAACCTTCTATAGTAGCCAGTCAGACCCAAAAATCCTTTAAGCTGTGTTGTGTTGATTGGCACTGGCCAAGAGATGATATTCTTGATTTTTTCTTGCTCTGTTGATACTCCCTGAGCATTGATGACATGCCCGAGATACTGAACTTGATTGCTAGCAAAAGTACACTTGGATTGCTTAGCAAATAATTGATGGTCTTTAAGTTTCTGCAAGACCAACCTTAAATGATCAGCATGTACTTCTGGGCTTGTGCTGTAAATCAAGATATCATCAAAGAATACTAGGACAAATTTCCTCAAAAATGGGGCTAAGATTTCATTCATGAGTGCTTGAAAAGTAGCTGGAGCATTAGTTAAGCCAAAGGGCATAACCAAATATTCAAAATGTCCAATGTGTGAGGAGAAGGCAGTTTTGAAAATATCCTTAGTTAACATTCTGACTTGGTGATATCCTGATCTCAAGTCTATTTTAGAGAATATAACCGAACCATGTAATTCATCCAAGAGATCTTCAATAATAGGAATAGGATATTTGTTTTTTATTGTGTTTTTGTTGAGCTGCCTATAGTCCACACATAGCCTCCAAGTCCCATCTTTTTTTCTTACTAAAATAGCAGGTGAGGAGTATGGGCTCATGCTTGGCCTAATGATGTTACTCTTGAGCAGATCTTTAATTTGTGCCTCCATGATATCCTTTTGTTTATGTGCAATTCGATATGATCTTTTGCTCACTATTTTGTGCTCATCAATGAGTGGTATATGGTGATCACAGCTTCTCATTGGTGGTAGTTCTTTTGGTTCTTCAAAGATAAATGCAAATTCCTGCAGAACTGAACTGATTGAATTGTTCATTTGGGAAGAACTGTCTGCAATATGATCTGAGCTAATAGCATAAAGAATAGCTCCAACAGCTCCTTTTTCTAAAATTTTTTGTGCTTTTTGCATTGATATCAGTACATTCTTTTGTGGAAATGCTTCATCACGAAGTTTAATTGGCTGGCCATTCTTTTGAATTGTAATTTCCCTAGTCTTGAAATCCAATAATACTGAACTATATTTGGATATCCAGTCGGCCCCCAATATAATATCATAGCCCATTAATTTCAGCAGATGAAATTGATCTACTAGTTGATGACCTTGGATAACGTAAGTTGTGTTGGTGCATTTGGCTTGACTATGTAGAACTTCTCCATTAGCCACAATCACTTTGATAGGGCTTGTAGCTTGAATAGTTGAATTACATTTCTCTGCAAATGTGAAGTCCAGAAATGACAAAGTACTGCCAGTGTCGACTAGGGCTGTGCCCTGAAGATTACCCATTTGGATTTTCAGTGTAAAAGTACCTCTTTGTGGAAGGGTACCTTGAATAGCATGAGCAGAGATCATTGCAGTCTGTTCATCTGTGTTTTGTGTCAGTTGTTCACTTTCCTGCAGTGCTGATTCCATTTGCTCTTGGAAGAGGACTTCCTCATCTTGATCATCCATGAGAACCTCCATGGATTTAAGTTGTTTGTTCATTTTACATTGTAGTTTATGCCCCGGAAACCAAGGTTCTTGGCACTTGTAACATTTGTTTCCTTCATTGGATGTCTTGTTTGCTGTTTCTTGTCCCCTCTGTTCAGTCTGAGGACTGGTCTCATTTTGTTTCGTTTTGTTGAAAGAGAAATTCCTAGGGCCAATCACTTTAGTCCCCTTGTTGGAATTGAAAGTGTTTCTTCTGAAAGGGTTTGATTGCTCGAGATTTCTCGCCATCCAGTATGCTGTATCCAGATTTGGTGGTTTTTGTATTTGGAGATGATACTTGTTGTACTCTTGTAGGCCACCAATAAAACTCTGCAGGAAATATTCCTCTGACAATCCTGAGTATGTCTTTTTAACTAAGCCCATTAATTTCTCAAAGGCATCAATATATTCAGGTACAGTGCCATGTTGCTTGATTGCATGAAAGGAGGCTATCTTATCACATTCAGATTGACCATCAAATCTTTTTGCCAGGAGATTGGAGAAATGTTCCCAAGAAATTGTTTGGGTGTTGATACCACTGCTGTTGAGCCATGCATCTGCTCTGCCTTTGAAGTATAATGTGGCAATCTGCACCCTTTGCCAAGGTGGAACTTGAGCTATGTCAAAAAAATTTTCAGCCTTTTTTATCCAAAAGTCCACCTCTTCACCATCAAATTCTGGAAATTGTAGCTTGGGTCCTTTGGCAAACGACCTCTGGTACATACTATCCTCTTGTATGAACCTATTATAAGTTCTCAACCCTGGTATGTGATGTTGCTGCTCACTCGCTGAAGTCGTACAGTTTGGTCCAGCCCAGGTCATTGTTGGGTTGTTGATAGGACACGGTACACCTTGTGTAAAAGGATTTGACAAAAGTGGTGGTACTTGAGTACTCAGGAGTACTGGATTCACAGTTCTAGCAGCAGGTGTACTATTGTCCAGAGGATTGATGTGGGTTGTCATGCTAGCAGGATTCAGCGATATTTCAGAGATATTCCTATGGGCAGTAGGTGTCAAACTGAATGGTATCGGGGAACTAGCATGCATGTAGTTGGCATGATAACTAGAAGCATGATCAGAATGATGTTCAGGTGTTTTAAACAGCAAGGTGTGCAAGGCCGTCACAAGCTGATCGATTTGTTTACCTTGTTCTTCTTGGGCCCTCTGAATCTTGTCCATACCAGCCCTCAACTCATTCATCTCTATTGTAGTAGCATAAATCACTTCACTTTCTTCTTCTTCTTCCACTTCCTTGCCTTGTCTTGTCATCTTGAAGAAGGCTTCGGTGCAAATCTGTCGGTTTCAAGGCTCAGGGATTTTACAAAGGCCAAGACCTCAACCCTCACCTGATTGACCTCAGATTGCAGGGAAAGTAAAAGATTCAAGGGATTTTACCACAAAGCAATGAACCTTGTAACCTCGGATCTTCCCCTGTCCCTAGTTCGGACCACGGATGAACACAGAGTAGTGGCTTAGGGATTTTAACGAAAAGGACTAGCCTTTCAACCCTCACCTCCTAATCTGCACCCAATCCAGGCCAAGGAACGATGGCTCTGATACCATTTTGTCACAGCCACGATGCAATACGCAGGAATTCCAATACGAACAGATAAAAAGCACAGAAATATGGATGAGAAATATGAAGAACAGGAAGGGAAAAGAGGAATATAGGAGAGGGAAATGATAATGATCCTCTTAGGATTCTCAATGATGGTCAATTACACTGCCGCATCCGGCTTAAAAGGAAAGAAATCGCGGAAACAGCCATAGTTGCTGACGAACGCAGAACAGAATTCTGTTGAAAAGCTACAGCTAATACTGCTTTGAGTCTTGACCGTTGGATCGCCATCCGATGCCTCCAGTTGCGTACCGCTTCATTTAAATGAAGACGGCGACAATCACCTTCCCGCGCCGGCTTCCTCTGCTTCCTGCTGTGGCTGTGACACCTCCTCCCCCTTGAAATCATTCTTGCCCTCAAGGATGAATTGGGGAAAAACTTTCTTAATGAAATTAGCATCTTCCCAAGTTGAAGCTTCAGGAGGTAAGTTGATCCATTTAATGAGCCATTGAACAACTGCCGCATTGTTGCGAGAGACCATTCTGATCTGTAGAACAGATTCAGGACCAACATGAATATTACCATCCACTCCAATCAGAGGTAATCCAGGAGTAGGAATAGCCTTAGAACCGATGTGTTTTTTAAGCTGGCTCACATGGAATACTGGGTGAAGATTAGTGCCCTCTGGAAGTAGCAGTTTGTATGCCACCTTGCCTATTTTCTGCAGTACTCTGAATGGCCCAAAATATTTAGAGTGTAATTTCAAACTCTTGTGGATGCTGAGAGCTGAATGCCTATATGGTTGCATTTTCAGATATACCATGTCAGAAATGTTGAATGCCCTTTCAGATATGTTTTTATCACTGTATTTTTTCATTCTGTCTTGAGCCCGTTTGAGATTAGCTTTAATGAGCTGGTTTGCTATCTGTCTTTGAGCAATGTATCCCTTAGCTTCCTCCAGAGTATCTTCAGGTACAATTGTTTCTGTGATCATAGGTGGTGGAAAGCCATATAATGCCTGGAAGGGTGTCATTTTCAGAGAAGAATGAAAAGTGGTATTGTACCACCACTCGGCCAGAGCTAACCACCCTTTCCATTTTTTTGTGCTCGCATTACGAGAACAACTGTTCGGCTTCATTCTCGATGAGGTCATTAACCCCCAGGGCGAGTTCCATTATCGAGATCCATATTCGAACACGAACGAACTAGGGACGACTTCTACGTCGTCAAAGAGTGTCAAGAAGAGTACTGCAAGAAAGAAATGAACTGTTTTGTCCATTTGCACAATGTATATTAATTATAAACTTTGTAAATTTGGCCGGTGCATATAAAGTGTACATTATTACATGTATTATCTAATATATTTAAGCTTGTTTGATCGCTAATTATATGCTCATCCTATATGTATTTAAATTTAAACGACAAATAAAAAAATCTCCTGCCGAAATATATATTTAAATATCTATTTGCGCCGCCCAGAAATGAATTAACTGCCCGGTAAATTAAACGTACTGCACGTCTGCGCAAGCAGTTTTTGAACCGCTTGCGGAGATGCCACTCTACAAGCGGTTCGTTCCTCCAACCGCTTGCAGAGAGCCCACGTGGCCTACCAGCCCGCCCGCGCCATCGCCCTGCGAACCGCTTGCAGAGGGGCATCACTAGCGGCTCTGGGAGCCTCTTGTGATGCCCCCCGGGCATCAGTCGCGATTGCCTGCAAGCGGTTCTAGAACCGCTTGCATAGGCCTTACGAACCGCTTGGGAAGTCCCGATCCGTAGCAGTGAGGTAACTTGCACTGCAGGATACCGGCAATGTTTCTTTAACCGAAACTATTCCCATTGGCTCGAGGACAGCTGAAAGCACAAGTTCCCAAGGGCTCAATGTTTTGATAATTGATGTCAACTGGTCCTCCGAAGACCGCTTCAAGGCTAAGGACCTTTATTGTTAGTTCTTCTATTTTTTTGTGTGTATGTCTATTTCCGGCCCATCTGGCCCATGATCGCCGGCGAAGATCATCTCCGGTTGTAAATCCTTCTAAACACATTTCCGAGTCCTTCGATAGTGTTCTGGGATTTTGGTTTGAGTGGCAAGGGTCCGATAGTATTCCGGGGAAACAACTGTCCGGGGTTTCGTAGGCACTGAGTCTCAAAGCCAGATATTTCCTGTAGGTGTGAAACTTCCCACCTAAGTGTCCAAATGTTCCCACCGAGTTGACAAGTCGACAAAAATGGCACAAAACCCTAGTCGAGGTATAAAGGGAAAAAGGGATAGCCAAAACGAAGTGGATTGCAAAAACTAGCCCCGTCGGACTGAGTCTGACGGCCGTCAGACTTGGTCCGATGGATGAGCGTGCCAGCGACTAAGTCCCTCAAATTGCAACCCTTCTGTCGGACTGGGTCCGACCACCGTGTCCGACTAGGCCATCGACTCCTAGCGACTAAGTCCCTAAATGCAACCCTTCTATCGGACTGAGTCCGACCAGACAACTCCCAAAGTGAAACACGTCATCGGACTGGGTCCGAAGGATTAGGCTGCATCACGGAAAATTCAATCTGGGCCGTCCATTCTAGGAATTTTCGTCTTGTACCTATAAATAGGAGCCACTACCACGGGGTAAAGTTAGAAAGCCTTATTTTGCAGCCACCCCTTACCTTAGCCATCCTTGAGAGCTCCTCCCATGGTTGCCTCTCCACCCTTGGCGTCTATGAGTGCTTGAGAGAGGGAGAAGAAGAGAGGAAGGAAAGGTGTCCCCCTACCTTCTCCCGTTCATCCTCAAGGTACTAGCCTCTCTCATGGTGTTCTTGCCCAAGTTTACATGAGAGGGAGAGGTGGAGTGAGGTAAGGTCTCCGGTCTTGTGCTATTGGGACTCTATTGCCGGAGGAGATAGTCACCAATCGTGTTCTTTACCAAGTCTTCTCCATGTCCTTGCCTCCGTGTGTCGGGGAGAAACCCACCGTATGTCGGTGGTCATCGCCGTGTGTCGACGGTTTTCAACTGGTGGCTGATCGGGGGTCACCGTCGACAATGAATTTGTTTAAGGGACACACTCAATAACCAAGACAGATGGTAGCACAAGACAGGGATCTATACAGGTTCAGGCCCTCAACTCGGAGGTAATACCCTACTTCCTGTGCTATGGGATTATGATTGTGGGAGATGATAATGTAATGTAAGCTATATGATCATCTTTGCCTATGCCCTCTACCCTCCCCTTTATAGTGCAGGGGGATAGAGTTACATAGTAGCACGCAGTACATGGTATCAGATTCGGTTATACCGATCCATGATATGCAAGTATTGATCTCCTAATTACACGGAGCTCGGCTATAACCTCGAGAACTTCCTTGGCGTTCAAGTTACACGTAACCCAAGTGGTCTTTATCCAAATCAGCCGACTTGGATTGTCCCCCATATGCTTCCTCATGGGCCTTCTAGAGGATACCCGGGGCCCATGTAGTCCATAGTAGCCCCCGAGTGCTTTATGATCGAGTCGGATGTCCCGTCGACTGGTTTTGCCAATGTCTCATGTAATCTGAAAAGATATTGTAAAGTACTCAAGAAATCTCAAGTCTTTGGTGTTGAAACCAACGCCTGGATTGGCAATACCAAAACTCCAGCTCTTTCAGCCCATTGGGCACGTCAACTCAACGGATGAATTTGGCTACTTGGCATCTACCCTCGCTTTGCGAAAGCAGCAATTGACCCAGCATGGGGCATGCCTTAAGCCACGCAATCACAGCTTCCGTCTAGCAGCATGCTGTAAATTATGCGTTTAAAGAATAACAACATCAGATGCCCGGCCTTAACTTGTAAGAACCAGCACTCGGCCCAACATGAGGCGCATTTTTCAGCCGAGTGGTACCTGTCCCAACCAGAGAAGGGATCAGCTATCGGCCCTTAAAGGCGTACCGATTGGTTGCAGTTTAGCCGAGAGGTATTTGTATCCTGGTGGCGGTATACAACTGGCGACCTTAAAGAGGCATACATCCGAAACTGTACCCAAATTTCACCAACACCTAACTTTGAACACGCAAAGCCGGCTAGCAACCCAACATGGGGTCTGCCGTAAAATATTTTTTAATGTGGTGCTTCCTGTCATATGCCCTCCAGGGTTTACCGAGGCCGAATTAGGCTCAATGTTAACGCAGTACCACCGTTAGCGGCGTGTTAAGAAAGCCTGTTAAGGGATCGCCCTTTGCTTATTTGGCCCAAGCCCATTTTAGGGAAGGCGAAGAGTTTTCGTGCCATTCTCACACAGCCGAAGCGTCACACGCTTCCGCCAGGAGGCGCAACCGCACCCACTTCCGTCCCATCACCATGATGGTTTCACTGTGTTTAGAACGGATAGCGAGGCGCGCCCTTTGAACTTCTCCGTGTATATAAAAGATCCAGATGCAGCGCATCGCTCCACACCCAGCCTCCAAGTCTTTTTTCTTCCCCTTTTCTTCTCCAAGCTCCTACCTCCTTCCAGACCGAAATGGCTGGCCAAGGCGAGGAGATGGATGCATGGGACGCCGGCGTCGCCGAACTAATCGCCCGCGCCGCTACCGAATGAGCTGCTGTTACAGCCGAATGGCAACAATGAAGGAAGGATCGTGCGGAGCGTGCTGCTCAAGACGCCGTTAGGGTTCTTATCCGTGGCTTTTCACAGCTTTCCCAGCACGCACGCCCTTAAAGGATGCGCTGGTCACTTCTATTCTAGACATGAAGTGGCCATCGGGGTAATCCTTTTTTTTTTTTCCTCCGCCAGCCAGCAACGAGCCCTAGCTCACTATGCTGCGCCACGGAAAAATATGTAATCCGGCCTAAGAGCCATTATATGGAAAGTCTTTTGGAAGCTTCACGAAATTTCTTTTGCATTCATCTCTTGGCTTCAATTGATAACCATTGAATTTGCGACTGACGTTGTCTTCATCCGAATAGTTAGATCCATGCGTCTCCCAAACCGGCATCCGACACTTAAGGGAATCTCTCGGGGAAAGCCACTCGGCCACCCGAGTGGTTATCCGAGCTTCCGCAAAGAGGCCGAACTCCAGCGTCAGACACAGCCTGGCCCGAAATGCGCTACCTGGCCCATTTAGTATTTTAGGAACAGGGGAACGAAGTCAGTTCACCCCGCCCTTTTTCGCGCTGGACTTTTTGTCATTTCCAACGAACTCCGCTGCTAGGGTACTCCTCCTTCACGTTCTCCGCCGCCGATCAACAATGGCTCCTCCAGCGGTAAGTAAGAAATCCCCTTCTTCACTTGCTGTAGTCTAGGAAATTCTTTCATAACCGATCTGATCTGATCTTTACACAGGGACGCGCCGCATTCTTCTCCATGTATCCCGTCCCTGAAGCTCGTAGCCACAAGGAGGCACCGCCCAAGCGTCCTGAAGAGGACTGGGCTGATGCCCCTCTAGCCAAGAAAGGCAATGGAGTCGTCCTAAAGGACTCGGACGAGGATAACGATGAAGATGACGTCCCGCTCCTACGCCGTCGTCGCCCAGCTCCGAAGCCTAGCCCAGCTCCCTCTAGGCGATCTCCAAGCCCTCCGACTCATCCGTCTGCAGGCCCAGAGGCCACACCAGAGGCTAAGAGGCTTTCCGGCTCCACTCCGAGTGGCCAATCCACTCGGGTGGGAGCCAAATTTATTCCATCGCAAAGGTTCCCCTCACAACTTCATTCTTCATTGTTTGTAAAGAAATCAGGGTCTCAAAAAATCTTCAAATGCTTGTAGGAAACCTGTTTTGGGCACCATGCAAGGTAAACACAGCACCAAGACACCGGCTCCTGCCCCTCCAAGATTTGACTGCCAAGCTGAGCCTACTCCAGATGAGGACCGAGCTCAGCGCGCAGCACCTCAACCTTCTTCCCCACCATCCCCTACTGCTTCCCCACCAGGCATGTTAACAAAGCCTATTAAGGGGATCGTCCTTTGCTTATTTTGGCCCAAGCCTATTTTAGGGAAGGTGAAGAGTTTTCGCGCCATTCTCACACAGCCGAAGTGTCACGCGCTTCCGCTGGGAAGCGCAACCGCACCCACTTCCGTCCCATCACCATGATGACTTCACTATGTTCAGAACGGATAGCGAGGCGCGCCCTTTGAATTTCTCCGTGTATAAAAAAGGATCCGGATGCAGCGCATCGCTCTACACCCAGTTTCCGAGCCTTTTCCCCTTCTTTCACCAAAGCTCTTCTCTATTCTCCTCTCGAGCGCAATGGCAGATCAAGAGAAGGTAATGGATCCTTGAAAAGTCGCCTGCACTGAGATTCGCTCTCGCGCCGCTGCTGCCGAAGCCGTTTCAGCCGCCGAATGGCAACGGTGGCGAAGGGAATATGAGGAGCGGACCGCCCAGAGAGCCATCAGTGTTCTGGTCCACGGCCACCCGTGACTCTTCCCGGCGCGCACCCCTCTAAAGGATGCACTTGTCTTCTCCATTCTCGATGTGAAGTGGCCATCGGAGTAGTCCCTCTTTTTTTTTTTTTACTTTCTGCTTCCCCGCGAGCCAGCAACGAGCCCTAGCTCACTGTGCTACGCCGCGGAATATGTGTAATTAGGCCTAAGAGCCGTTCAATGAATCACTTTTGGAAACTCAATGAGATCCCTTGTGCATTCATCCTCTGGTCTTCAATTGATAACCATCGGATTTGCAAATAATATTGTTTCCATCCTAATAATTGAAACTACGCGCTCCCAGACTGGTGTCCGACGCTTCAGCAAACCTCTTGGGAAGAAGCACTCAGCCACCGGAGTGGTTACCCGAGCCTTCTCAAAGAGGCCGCATCTAGCTCTAGACAAAGCCCGGCCTAGAATGCGCAACGTAGTCCGTTATCATATATTAGGAACAGGGCAACGAAGTCAGTTTACCCCGCCCAATTTTCGCGCCTGTCTTATCGTCCTCCCCAACGAACTCCGCCGCTAGGGTTCTTCTCCTTCGTGTCCTCCGCCGCCACCGTCACCGATTGTTGATGTCAAATAAACGCCAATTTTATACGTCAACATATTCCGGAATTCCAGCTTTTCAAGGGAAAATCAAGGTTTATACTAGTATTTTAATTATTCTAATAAAGTTCCACGAGTTGTGGTAGTATTTTGCATGCAGGATCTTACTGAGCGAAAATGGGACCAAGTCGGGCAAAAGAGTGGGTCGGCCGGCCTCTCTTTCACCCAGTCAGACCAGGACTGCACCGAGACATCCACAAGAGATTCTAGAGTACATCCAAGCCGTTGATTTCAGTCGGTTTCATCCAGAAAGAGGAGTAAGCCTCAAATTAAGCATAGGATTCCAAAGGAACCCAATGCTACCGGTCTCCAACTGCCAAACCAACTCGGGGAGAAGATCTACACCGTCAATGGAGCATCTAATGCAAAATCTACGGTCGGGAGACGAAGGAGGTGGGTCGGCCGACCCACCTAGGCCGGCTGACCCAGTGATTGACCCGCCTCGGGTTCCCCTTCGGAGGAGGGCTGGATGACACGTGTCCCTACACGTGGAGCACCCCGGTTGGCTGTGCAACACTATAAATAGACCCCCTCTCCTCACTTGTAACACAACACACAACACTTTCACCTCTTTATTCCACTTTGTAGAGTAGCTCTTAGTTAGTAGAAGTTGGGAGTTAGAGTCAAGTCGAGGTTCGCTCGGAGTTCCGGAAGAGTCTTCGGGAATTCGGGTAACTGCTCTTGTATCCTTTCCTAATTGTTGCAATTAGTAAGACTACTTCATTCATTGCTATAGTGTTGAACTTTATTTGAGCTGAGTATATCTGCATAAATGAGTTGTGTGGATTAGCTTTACCGGTAGCTTATATTCGTCTGGAACCAGTTTAGGTTCTCACTCATATACTGATAGAGCCAGGTATTGAACCTAGATCGACTTCTTTTAGTACTGAGGAAGATTGATTAGGAATAGTCGCAGACGTGGTGTCTGAGACTAGGACTAACTCGGTTTACACCCGGGCCCACGTATATGTGGTAGGTGGTGAGTGGTGACAGCCCTATCCATCCGTAGATACTTAGTATCTCGTTCGTAACCCACAGCGTCCGGCTTTGGACCAGTAGAGCCAAATCGGAACGATCATAATCATTCGGGATTCCAATTCAGGATAGCGGGTGGTAGTGAGTGTCCGAGCTCCGATGACGAATATCAAGTGGACCACTAGTTAACTATCTTAAGCTCGCTCAATTAAACTGAATCACACTAATTTGTGAACTTATTAAAACTTGTCTCGTTGTCCTCCCAACTGTCTATCTAGCTAGAGTAGCTTTCTCTTTGTGTGAATATTTATCGTGTGTGTGTGTCCCGGTCTTTTTATTTATCCTAACCCCCGTTACCTAGACTGGCTGGTATTTTAAATAATTAAGATATAGAGGTTATCTCTTTAAACCCTCATTCTCTGTGGATTTGATAACTCTAGAAATACTCCTGGTGAAAACTACAAGCGATATCCGTCCGCTTGTGGATTAATTTCTTTGAGCGTAAGAATCGCCAACAAGTTTTCT
Organism: Raddia distichophylla; assembly: GCA_005191435.1. Classification (NCBI taxonomy): domain Eukaryota; kingdom Viridiplantae; phylum Streptophyta; class Magnoliopsida; order Poales; family Poaceae; genus Raddia; species Raddia distichophylla. The sequence continues at coordinate 1,622,084 of SPJY01035639.1, forward strand.
GACGCCGTTGCCGGGGAACGCAGCGGTTTCTCAAAAAGAGATAAATTTTTTTTTCAAAACCTACATCTTAATTATTTAATTTACCAGCCTAGTTTAACAGGTATTACCCTGCTCCGTCTTTTTTCTGTGGAACTGGCAGAGCGGTGGATGACCGGTTTTGATCTCCCGGAAAACTTCCAACAAAATCCAGAGTCACTAGTGCGAAGGACAAGACCTCGAGTCCTACCTCCGCAAACCCGTGTCTCTGAGTTATCCAACCTCACGAGCAATCCTTTCCTCAGTTCCGAAACACCTTCATCAATGGCTGCCGAGAAGACCATTCTTGAGTTCTCAGCCCCGTCAAGCACCAACATCCCCACTGGACCTGCCACCAACGTGGGTGACGGTGGTTTCGAGCTAAAACCAGCTCTTACAACATGGTTCAGGCAAGCCATTTTTGTGGCAAGCAAACGGAGGATGCCAATGCACACCTGCAGCATTTCCTGGAAATCTGTAGTACCTTCACAGTCAAGGGTGCAACTCCCGACGCTGTTCGGCTACGCCTATTTCCGTTCTCATTGCTCGGGAAGGCAAAACAGTGGTTTTACGCCAAGAAAGATGTAGTCTCAACTTGGGAGAAGTGCTCCAACGCCTTCCTCACCAAGTATTTTCCTCTGGGCAAAACCAACGCCCTGCGGAACAAGATCTCCGCATTCCAGCAACACACGGATGAGTCTATCTCGGATGCCTGGGAGCGTCTGCAATAGTATATACTAGCCTGCCCCCATCACGGGATGCAAGACTGGTTTATTATCCCGAGCTTCTATCACGGGTTGAACCGTACGGCCCGGGAGCATCTCGATGATGCCTCTGGAGGAGCTTTCTTCTCACTCAGTGTGAGTGCTGCCCGCACTCTCATCGAGAAGATGGTTTCAAGCCAGGGCTGGAACGATTAGCGTTTTCAGCCGCGCGCTCGAGGAGTCCGCCAGATTGACGATATGGACATGCTCGCGGCCAAGATGGATTTATTAATGAAGAAGCTGGAAGTCCCGAATCAAACTGTTCAGTCACTCGAATCTCGCATGACTTGCAAGGTTTGCGGGAGCCTTGGACACTCTGGAGACAACTGCACTGAGACACGACCAGAGGACGCGAGCTTCATCAGCAATGGGTTCCGCCCTCAATCCAACTACAATATGGGTTGGAATTCACGGCCGAACTTCTCCACCGACAACCGTCTTCAAGGAGGTAACACTGGCAACTTTAACCGCAATAAAACTCCTTTAGATGATGCTAATGCTCAACACAAAGTGAATGATATCATTAGTATGAAATTTCTTGCTAATGATAAAATTCTGAAGAGCATCAATGCGCAACTAGAAGGGTTTACAAATGCCATAAAAAGCTAAATGAGCTTCAACAAGATGCTAGAAACTCAAATAGCTCAATTGGCTGCCTCAATCCCTACTTTTCCTTCGGGAAAGCTCCCGGGGCAGCCGGAGGCTCCCCAGAAAGAAAATGTTAATGCGGTCGCAACCCGGTCGGGTAGAACCACCTGAGACCCGCCGCAGACTAACACTGTAGGGGATGAGCATGTTATCTTTGATGAAGAGGAGAAAGGTGAGAACAATGAAGAACCAAGAGAAGAGTTGCCGAAGACGACGAGTGAAGCACGGACCAAGCCAAGTCCCGCTGAATTCACTGAGACGCAACTGCTACCGTTCCCACGTCGCCAACGCAAGTCAACTGCGGACGCGCAATTCGGCAAGTTTGTTGAGGTAATCAAGCAACTTTATGTCAACATACCATTGCTAGATGCAATGCAGGTACCGACGTATACCAAGTACCTGAAGGACATCCTCAACAACAAGCACCCGTTGCCGACATCGGAGGTCATTAAATTGACTGAAGAGTGCAGTGCGGCGATTTTGAACACTCTCCCTGAGAAGAAGAAGGATCCTGGCTATCCGACCATCTCGTGCTCCATTGGTGCACAGCACTTTGAATGTACTCTGTGCGACCTTGTAGCCAGCGTCAGCATTATGCCCAAGGTAATTTATGAAAGATTAAATCATTCTACCTTATCGCCTATTGGCATGACCCTGCAGCTGGCGGATCAATCGATTCGCCACCCAATTGGAGTCGCGGAGGACATACCAGTGAAAATTCAAAATTTTCTGGTACCCGCGGACTTCATGGTGCTGGACATGTGCTGGACATGGAAGTAGACTCTAAGACGCCCCTCATCCTTGGGAGGCCATTCTTGAGCACGGCAAATGCGACAATTGATGTTGGTGCAGGAGAAATTCAGCTCAACATTAACGGCCGAGAGTACCCGTGGACTTCGTGGTGCCGGACATGGAAGTAGACACCAAAACGCCCCTCATTCTCGGGAGGCCATTCATGAGCACGGCAAATGCGACGATCGACGTTGGTGAAATTCAGCTCAACATTAACGGCCGAGATGAAACATTCAACTTCAGGCCGAGAGCTGAGCAGTACTCACAGGTACGCACTTTTCGCGGTATAAATGCTAAACCTATGCAGGAGGAAACACGGGCTATACCAAAACCTCAGGTGGATAGCCTTATTGCTGCGATGATGAGTACCCTTCGATTGTTGGATGAGCCATTGCGTCGTGCATATTGGAAGGAAAAGGAGAACAAGGGGAAATTCAAACCCCGTCGAAAGAAACATGCGGTCGAGAAATCGGAGCCGCAAGGGATGATCAGCGCCACTCAAAAACCTCAGATCAAACGAGTGTGGCGCAAGAAAGAAATTCAACCTGCCGCAGCAGCTTCGGCCGCGGAGCTGATTCAAGATAACTGAAGGTTGAATGCGGTCCAACTCGTCGACCGCAGAAACAAAAATTCGAGCCCTCACCGGGAGGTAAGCCGGAAAGTTATCTTGCATTTATCCACATCATATTTACTTTTACTGGACACTTACCCTCCATACAAAAAATATAAAAATCATGGAAAACAATTTTGGTGGAAAAGTGGGGCCGGCCGACCCACCTAGGCTGGCTGACCCACTTATTCCATCAGACTGCCACCAAATTTGGTGGGTGGCTGCACCACTTGCATCCATTCATTTCCCACTACACCCACCACCCTAGGCATTTAGGCATTAGGTAGGGTAATTTTGCCACTTAACCTTGCATTTAACCTTGCAATTTCACTAATCTTGCATTTAGAAACCACTATAAATAGGGTGGTATGCAGCAGGTTGAGATCACACCTCTGCGTTGATCGCATGATCTCACCCGCAGCTCTCCTCTGCACTGCATATTTGCTTTCCAACTGCATGCATACTGTCAACTAAAAATAGAAAAAAAAAATTTCTGTGGAGGCAAAAAAAAAATTGAGCAAAAATAATTTTTGTGGAGGCAAAGAACTGCTAATTGTGACAACTAATTTTGGACGACTAACCCATAAATACTTTCATATATCCTTCGGGCATTTGTTCGTCCTAACCCTTGCAGGAAAAATGTCGTCATGGTATGGTTTGTTTGGCCGCACTATCACTAAGGGAGCGAAGGGCGTCCACAAACGATTCAGCTCGTCTAGCTCGGATCGGACTCATACTCCGACCGAGGTCGTGGAGAGCCAATCTGGGGATACGATGTCCGTGGATTCCCGATTTTCGGGATACCACGATGAATATTCGAAGCCCCAACAACCTCCGGGGTTGGCCCAGTCCTAGGGATGAGGATTTTGGTGTCGGAAGAGCAAATTGTGCTCCATACCGACCGAGAGCGGGAAGTCTTCGAAGTGCTGAGGCGACGGTCTTTTCAGCACACACGGACTTACGACCCGATGCTGCTGATCAAGACCAGCCTTCTGGACGAATTCAACGAACGAATTCAATGAGGCTTTTCAAGCCGTTGTATGGCAAAATTTTGCGCCCCAACGTCGAAAAAGGTTTGCGCCTTCTAACCCTTGAATTTCTTAATACTTTACGCATTTTAGATGAAGGGAGTAGATTCTATTTTAGGCTCTTTAATGAAGAGTTTGATTGCTTTTTAGAGACCCTGACTAGTTATCTAGGCTTTTCCATCTTGTGTAGAGTTACTCCTGATAGGTTAGCTGGCTTTAGGCGCGATGAATTCTGGGAATCTATATCTAGCAAAGAATACAGTAACAACAGCAAACCCCGCATAAACGATATTCACAACCCCACTCTTAGGTTCATGCATAGGTGGCTGGCAATGGTAGTTAATTCAAGGTCCGACATGCGCCCTATGCGCCTTGATGAGCTGCAATACCTGTTTGCAATGGTCAATAAAAAGCCCGTCAATCCGACCGCAAATATGGTAGCTCATTGGGTAGAGATGATTGGCCAAAGAGGGGATATTTACTGCACATCCTTAATCACCCGCATCGCGGAAGGTATGGGATTATTAGATCATTGCGAATTGGCCTTTCTAGGCACACCATTCCAAACACTAGGAAATGACCATTTCACCTAAGGCCATATCCTTCGGGTTGATGAGTCAGATGCTCATTTCATGAGATTTTCGGGCACTTCTGTAGAGATTTGTTTGCCTAATCCAAGGCTCGAAATCTACAGAGCCCGGACGCTGACCATTGATTTTAGAGCCCTGGAGCCCCATAGGCATAGTGTCTCTGGCCCTGTAAACCGCAGCCGCGCACGCCAGCAGCTAGAGCAACCTGAGCCCAGCGAGCCCCACCACGATCCGTGGACGGGGCAGCTGCAGCCCCTCATCACTTCGAATATAGCGCGGGTTGGGATCAATGGAACCCATCCGTCCACATGAGTATGGAGGTTGGGGCACACATAATTTTGAGGCTGGTAGCTCACGGCAGCATGATGCCGGATGGACCCACACACATCATGAGCAAGGACCCGAGATAGGACGGGGAGGACCGTCATCGGCCCGCTACCCTTCCTACTTCGAGCCCTTCGCACAGGACATCCACGCACTAGGACAGAGAATGGATACTTTAAGGACATCCACGCACTGGGACAGAAAATGCATACTTTAGTTGATGATATGGGTCACGTTCACCAAACGTTGGCCCATCACACTAGGTTTCCCTGAGGACATTACCTGTGACCTGAGAGCCAATACCACTGCAATACAAGCCATGAACGATGCCCTACCGGCATGGTTCCGGCACATTGGTTTTGACCCTCCGGCTCAATAGGTGTGTCCTGCTCTCTGTCGCTGCTTGCTGTAGCCACTCTGCCTACTTTCCTACTATGCCTTGCTAGTACTCTGCCAGATTAATTCAGAGTAATTCTTTCCTAACCTGCCCTGCCATTGCTTTTGCCCCATTGGTGTATAATTTTAGCTTCATTCTTAGTTAATAATATGCCCCTTTAAAAAAAATGAAACATTCAAAAAACTATAAAAATTCGCATAATCTAGAAAAATACCAAAAATATTTCCCTTTGAATAAAATGTGTAAATGTTGATTTTACCTAGAAAGGATATGATGAACATTGCTCTATTATTGTGATATAAATGCTGGGTATACAACTTAGTATTCTCATTTTAAGTTTGACAATTATTGGTATGAGTAGTCATCCTGCTTAATCTTGCTCATCGGGAGTTGACATTATTGAACCAATTCTAAGTTGTTGAAAGTTATGAGATAATGGAGATATGAACCTAGTTACTTATTCCCCTACTAAGGCATAGTCTCGAAATTTATTTTAAAACAAGAAAATTGTTTTGAAGTTCCTCATTAGACTTCTTCATCCTACCAGAGCCAAAAATGCTAAATAAATTCAAAGCCTTCATTTCGCCACTTTGGTTGTGTCAAAAGTAAATCCTTAGGAATTAGTGCTCTTCAAAGCTGGTCATTTCCTTCGCGTACCCTTTGATTGCTAGCCTTTGTATCTGGTAATGCTAAATTCCACATTGGGATATGAGTATCCATCTCGCCAGATATTCCTCCCTACAAAACAAGCCAAGTTCTTTTTCATGAATCTACCTTATACATACCTATTTGGTCTCCCAAAAGACTTCCAAAATAATAAAAGATTAATTCCTCACAATTATAGAAAATTGAGGCATTTCAAACAAAAGAAAAGAGAAAGAGAGAACCATCATCACCTTCTATCTTCATTCAAAAAAAAAGGCCTCTCAAAATTCTAGAGTGAGGAATGATATCGAATCAAATAAAGAAGTTAAGTAGACCTCTCCATAAACACAAGATCCGATGGAGCGGACTCATTAGTACCCTTCATCAATTGTACTTGTGTTTCTTCATTCCTTTGGTGTGAGTTCATTCTCTCTCTCATCCCTGGATGTTATTATTCCAAATGACCAGAATGCGAGGTAGTACTGAATTCCAAATGACCAGAATGCGAGGTCGTACTGAATTCTCCAGGATCTATTTTTGACTTTAGAAAATTATTCAACCTAAGTAGGCCCCATTTCCATACCTATGAGCTCCACATAAACCTTAGAATAGGAGGAAAGAAGGCCATCACTAAAAGGCTTAGGTAAGGATTAAATACCACCGAGAGATCTGAGTGTAATAATGAGGAACAAGCATTTTGAAAAGAAAAACTTCGAGACATAGCTTGAAAAGGGCTGAGCTAATAAAGTTCTATCAAAGTTATTCTATCTTTCAACCTCTAAAAGAAGAGGGGAGATTTTGAAAACCTCGTGAGTTTGATAAAAGTTGGGTACACTTGTACGAGTTTTTGTCAACAAATAATGGGGTACAACTTTGTATGCTAAGTATTTATTGAATAATGATATTGATGCAATCCTGATCCACCGGGTTCTCAGTTGAGCTCTTTGCTCGAGGACGAGCAAAAGTTCAAGTTGGGGGGTGTGTTGACGTCAAATAAACGCCAATTTTATACGTCAACATATTCCGGAATTCCGGCTTTTCGAGGGAAAATCAAGGTTTATACTAGTATTTTAATTATTCTAATAAAGTTCCACGAGTTGTGGTAGTATTTTGCATGCAGGAACTTACTGAGCGAAAATGGGACCAAGCCGGGCAAAAGAGTGGGTCGGCCGACCCACCCTAGGCCGGCCGACCCAGCTCCTTCACCCAGTCAGGCCAGGATTGCACCGAGACATCCACAAGAGATTCTAGAGTACATCCAAGCCGTTGATTTCAGTCGGTTTCATCCAGAAAGAGGAGTAAGCCTCAAGTTAAGCATAGGATTCCAAAGGAACCCAATGCTACCGGTCTCCAACTGCCAAACCGACTCTGGGAGAAGATCTACACCATCAATGGAGCATCCCATGCAAAATCCACGGCCGGGAGACGAAGGAGGTGGGTCGGCCGACCCACCTAGGCCGGCCGACCCAGTGATTGAGCCGCCTCGGGTTCCCCTTCGGAGGAGGGCTGGATGACACGTGTCCCTACACGTGGAGCACCCCGGTTGGCTGCGCAACACTATAAATAGACCCCCTCTCCTCACTTGTAAAACAACACAACACTTTCACCTCTTCATTCCACTTTGTAGAGTAGCTCTTAGTTAGTAGAAGTTGGGAGTTAGAGTCAAGTCGAGCTACGCTCGGAGTTCCGGAAGAGTCTTCGGGAATTCGGGTAATTGCTCTTGTATCCTTTCCTAATTGTTTCAATTAGTAAGACTACTTCATTCATTGCTATAGTGTTGAACTTTATTTGAGCTGAGTATATCTGCATAAATGAGTTGTGTGGATTAGCTTTACCGGTAGCTTATATTCGTCTGGAACCAGTTTAGGTTCTCACTCATATACTGATAGAGCCAGGTATTGAACCTAGATCGACTTCTTTTAGTACTGAGGAAGATTGATTAGGAATAGTCGCAGACGTGGTGTCTGAGACTAGGACTAACTCGGTTTACACCCGGGCCCACGTATATGTGGTAGGTGGTAGGTGGTGACAGCCCTATCCATCCGTAGATACTTAGTATCTCGTTCGTAACCCACAGCGTCCGGCTTTGGACCAGTAGAGCCAAATCGAAACAGTCATAATCATTCGTGATTCCAATTCAGGATAGTGGGTGGTAGTGAGTGTCCGAGCTCCGACGACGAATATCAAGTGGACCACTAGTTAACTATCTTAAGCTCGCTCAATTAAACTGAATCACACTAATTTGTGAACTTATTAAAACTTGTCTCGTTGTCCTCCCAACTGTCTATCTAGCTAGAGTAGCTTTCTCTTCGTGTGAATATTTATCGTGTGTGTGTGTCCCGGTCTTTTTATTTATCCTAACCCCCGTTACCTAGACTGGCTGGTATTTTAAACAATTAAGATATAGAGGTTATCTCTTTAAACCCTCGTTTCCTGTGGATTCGATAACTCTAGGAATACTCCTGGTGAAAACTACAAGCGATATCCGTCCGTTTGCGGATTAATTTCTTTGAGCGTAAGAATCGCCAACAGGGAGGTCTTCAGCTTTGTACTATTTATCCACGTGCCGTTGATCTATCCTCTTTGCTGGGACCTCCTTGCTTCCCACGTTGCCACCACCCAATATTCTCCTCGTTCTGCCTCCCCTCCACCGGTCCTCCCATTATTCATATTCCTCACCATCTTCTCTTCTTCCACAACTGTAAAACACCTCTCTCTATCGATGTCAACGTTTATAGCCCGATGCTATCAATGCTGACACATGAAGCGACTCCCGCTAATGCATCGGCTACCACTTGATGGTCCCTCATCGATTGGTTGAGTCCCGTCACTCTTAGCTCCTCCTCATTAGCTTTGATCCGATCAACTAGAGCCATCATCTGTCTCTACTGTTAGTCACTTTCTTCGGTCGTGGGGGTGAGTCTCAAGGCGGTGTGGTGAAAGGAGACAGTGGTAGCGAGTACGATGGTGGCCCTAATACTCTCTCTTCATCCCCAAAAGATTTGTGCGTAGTCAACCCTATCTCACATGGTCTTTCACGGAAAAAAAACTTTAATTTTCAAACCAAAAGCAATCGGGTACTTCTTTCTCCTCTCTCCCTCTCTCATCCTCCCCTCCACCACGGTCAAGTCGGTCCCTCCCTTGGGGCACACTCGTTGGCAACCATCGCTACCCCGCAGTGCAACCACGTTGACGATCGGGCCAGCCTCGATGCCGACCACGCGCTCTCGACTTGGCTAGGTCTGGTTCTGGCTGAACATGAACATGCGACGTCGGCTACTCTGAGTGTCAATGTGGTCGCGTCGTAGGGTTGCAGCAGTCGTTGATGAGCACGCCGCGCGAGAAGGGGCTGGCTCAAACAAGGTGGAGGGGAGGAGGTAAGAGGGAGAGAGACGGACGTGTAAGGATCTAATTGCCTATGGTTTGAAAATTGGAGGGTTTTGTTTTTGCAAAAGACCATTCGAAAGAGAAAGTTGACTGCACACGATCAAGGGTTAGAATAAGCTCAGGAAGTGCTTATAGGAATGTGGTTGCATTTCTATTTTTTTTTAAAAAAAATGTACCTATTTGATCCCTCAACTATGGCTATCAAATCATTTTGGTTCTTAATGTGGAATACCAGACAAGAGTGGTCCCCCAATTATCTAAACCGGAACAAAATGATCCCTTGATGGATGAAATAGCGATTCTGGGAGGTTTTTGCTGACGTGACAACCAAATGGTTGGTTTTGCTTACATGAAATTTTACATTACAACTAAATTTGAGAAAGCGATAGGTCCCATGTAATGTCAAATCAACAAAACCAACCATGTGACCATGTGTGTTGTGACGTCAGCAAAAACCACCCAAAACCACGAGTTGACTATCAAGGGACCATTTTGGTCCGGTTTTTGTAATTGGAGGACCACTCTTATCCGGTATTCCATGTTAGGGATCAAATTGATTCGTGGCCTATAGTTGAGGGACCAAATAGGTACTTTCTTCCTTTCTCGTTTGATTCTCATGTAGTAGTAATAATGTCACATGGGAAGAAGAAGATATTGGGACGTTAGGCCCACATGTCAGACCTATTGCCCCATTGGTTTGGCAATAAGTGTCAACATACGAGACCAAATGTCGTTTGCGTCCAACAATTGGCAATCACTCACCTAATAGTTAGGCGATAAGTGCCCGCTAATCTACCCATCATTCTTTTATTGGACGATCATCCTTCTAATTGGCGACACACACCTATGTTTTACTAGAACACCAACCGACACCTATTTTGCAATAAAAATAATATAGAAAAATAAAATTCCAACAAAACAGCACGCTAGTTGGATGAGATCATTATTGTTCATGGGCCATTCATGGTTTGGATGTCTATGGGTAGTACACTAGTAAGTCCCTAGTCCCTATGCCTGACATGGATGGGCTGTACCCAAATGTCCTTGAGCATTGCGTCCGTTTGTTGAATGTTCGTGGGGACATCTCTCGGTCCAAACTACGTCTCTCTTCAGGCTATTTCGGTCCCAGCTCGGTAGCTTTGCAAATATCACAGGCTCACAGCAAACTCGCGGCGCTTCAAGAGAGATGAGCTGCAAAAATACGAACACAGAAATAACGCTGACGGCTGATCGGCTGATGTTGTCTCGCTGATTAAAGAGAAAGAATTATCTTTATGATGATTTAGGGCCCAGATCAGCCGAAGATCTTTCTAATGCTGTCTCGCTACAAGATTTTATACTAAGGATGATTTAGCTACAAGATGTCTCGCTAAGTATAATTCTTTCTTTTTAATCTATCGTTATAATTCAGGCCCATATCTTTCCTTTTTTAAAAAAGATTAATGTCGGAATTTAGGCTCTATTATTTTTAGTTTAACGACTTATCTACGTTTTGAAAAGACATATGCTTTGGATTTTTTGAGTTCATTTTTTAGCTATCTCGAAGGTGGGTCATAACACTTTTAAAAGCAAATCAAACAAAATGGATTCGAATCTTGCAACTACCTCGAGAAGCTCTCGAAATTCAATCATTTCAGTCGTTCAGCTATTCAGCCGTTCATATCAGCCCAAAATAACAAAACCTTAATCTGACATGGATATTTTTTTATTCTAAATTTATGCATTTTTTGTAATCTATATTAAGTTTTTTTAATATGACATAAACTCTTATTTATATTCTATTTTTTTTTATAGAAATTGCTACAGATTAGGTGCTCAACCCGATCAGATGCTTTGGCCCGCCCCACTACCGCATGCATGTTTTTAGCCAGCCCACTGGTGATGGTGAAGGTGATTTATTCCAGGAGTTCAAATTATATGTTACAAAAATACATTTCATTTATCCAGTCAGTACAAGCGTCCGATTTTTTATAACTATAAAAAAAATATGTACTTATCTCTAGAATTAGTATAATTCAAATAAAACTAAGGCTCTGTTCTTTTCAGCTTAACGACTTATCTACATTTTGAAATTGCATATGTTTTGTCTTTTTTAGTGCGTTTTTTCGTTATTTTAAAGGTGTGTCCTAACGATTTAAAACGCAATTCAAACAAAATGGATCTGAATCTCGAGACTATCTCGAGAAGCTCTCGAAATTCAGTCATTTCAGTCGTTTTGCTGTTCAACCGTTCAGATTAGCTCAAAACAACAGGACCTAAGATACATGACTAAATTATGCGAGCAGCAGATAAAGGTTTCCCACTTCAACCTCTCTCTTCATTTCAGCCCATTAAAAATTAGATTAAACCACGAAATATGAAATATTTGAAGTCTACCAAACTACCACCACCTGAGAAAGCTAGCAGCTCGCGCGCGCATTGTGACCGACGCCTACTGACTACTGTGCGTAGTATAAGGGCAAAAGGCCAAGCGCAGATCGCTAGGGAAAGCGCGAAGTGGCTCATGGTGTCGAGGTGGAAGACGGCCTCGCGGATCGCCTGCCGCTCGCGGGCGCCCGATGCAGGTGATGAAGAAGCCCTGCAAGGCTGCAACCTGGGGCGTAGCGGGTACATACCCTTCCGCACTTGCTTCCCGTGGGGGAGGAACTTACGCTTCCTCCGGTTGGTGCCGCTCGCACCGGCGGCGTGCCTGTGTTTGGCTTGCCCTCGTCTCGTCGGAGCCCATCTGGGTGACTGGGTTCGGGGTTTCTTGTTGCGCGGCACAACGATTTGTGGGGAAAAAACGTAGCCGAGCAAGTGCGCGCGCTGAAAACCGAAGTGATATACCGACCCTAGTATTTCTGTTTAATAAGAAAAACCGTGAATCGGGTTTGATTGTTTGAACATATGAGCGCATTTGCAGCTAATGCATACGCAATGGGGGCCATAAAAGGCAGATTAATCGCTACAGTTTGAGGGCTTTAGCTTGTTATGAAACTGAAACTGAAACGTGTAAACACCAAATCTCAAATGCAATGTGGCGATCAAAAGAAGACAAAGATACGTACATACATGACACATGAACACCAATAGTACAATATACATTACTTCGCACAAAATGCAGAAATAACCCGTGCATGATGCTTCAGCTCGTAACTATTTAGTCATCGAGTGCCTGTTTGGCCTTGTTACAAACTCGCCTTGGTTTCAGTCATCTTCATGACTACATAATTCGTGTTTTAACTCCACCCAGCCTTAAAAAATATTTTTGTCGAAACACCCCTATAATTCCATAGAAAAAACAATCGGACCCTTCTTCTTTCTCCACTTTCCCTCCTCTCATCTGAGTCGGTCACCATCCGACCGCACGTTGTCGACGACCATTCGGTCGCCCAACCTATGACCACAACATCATGGCCTAACCGCGGCCGCCATCCGTGTGGTCGTCGGCCAACCAAGAGGTGCTCACAGGCAACGGTGCGACCAGTAGAGGAAGAGAAGGGAGATAGGAGAAAGAAGGACCCAATATCGTTTCAAATCAGAAAGTTGAGAGGTTTTTTTTGTAAAAATACTATACAAAAGCTAGCTTCATCAAAGCACCACTTAATGTTGATATTATGGACGTGGAGGAAACCGAAACCTCAGCTTCCTTAGAAGATTCTTTGCTGGGTTAAAGATGCCCTCAGAATCACCTCAGGTTATAGGACCGAGGCGATGGCGGGCTCGAGAAAGCAGGTGGTGCCGGGAAACTGAAGTCGAAGTCCGGCATCTCCGGCTGCGGCTGCGCGCTCTTCTTCAGGCCTCGGCCATGCCTGCCGTCGAACACAAACGCCGCCGTGACCGGCGACTCCGTGTCGACGCTGCTGATCCTGAGCAGCTCCAGCGGCAGGTCGAAGTACGCCGACGTCTCCTGCTCTTCCTCCTCGTCCACGCGCCCGAAGACGATGCCGGACGACGACGACGAGCTGTACTTGAACCTCTCCATGGAGGCCACCTTGGACGATGCCGCGCTGGCCCGGGTGCCCAGCTCGCTCGGGCTCATGGACTGCTGCGCCGGCGCCGGCCGCCGGCGCGACATGCCGGGCAGGTGCATGCAGAAGGCGCCGCACCAGAAGCCCTCACCGCCGATCTTGTCCTGCCGCCGCGCGCTCCGGTAATTGATGGACGCGTTGCTCGAGGAGTCTGTGACGGACGAGCCGGCGCGGGATCGCTGGCCGAGCCCGAGCGAGCGCCTCGCCGCATTGAGCTCGTCCACGGAGGCGTGGGACCTCGAGTCTTGCTCCTCCTCTTCATCAACCTGAGCGGCTTCTCTCTTGAAGGACGCTTGGAACGGAGCGCCGTCTTGGAAAGAACCCATGGCTGCTGATGGCACCTGAAGTAAACTTGCAGAAAATGTTCATTGATGGTCAGCACAAGAACTAGGCATTGGCATTGGAGGAAATGGTGGAGAGCACATCGATCAGGATCGTGAATTCGTGCGTTGTCTCCATGATATGATTGATATCGTATCGTACTACCGTGTGCTGTGTCGGCCGGCTGGTTGACCTCCCGCTTCATCAAATATGCAAGCTTGGACCGTCTCTGCAGTTATCTACTCGAGCTCTAGTATCTGCACAACTGTGGTCAGCTGGTTGTCGGCTGCTGCCTTGGAATCTTGGCTGTGGCCTTGTGTGTTTCAGCTACTTCAAATCACCGGACGTGCTTGCTACTAAGTGGCATGATTGTACGTCTTCCAACCAAACCCAGTTTTCTGAAAATGTGGCAAGGAATTAAGGACACATACATGAGACGACGCCAAAGTGAAAGCTTCCTTGAGTCAAATATGCTCTTCCGGAAAAAGATTTCCAGGTTCTGACATTGTCACCACAGAAAATAGCATAATTTAAGCGTCCGCTTAATCGCGCTTTTTGGAACCTTGGTTATCAGTCGACTGAGACTTATTTATCTCTCAGTCAATTTTCTCACATACGTAGATGTTCGTTGGATCTTTTATGTGTCCTATGGAGGTTTTTGATTAACGGCTCAGAAAATCGACTGGGAGCTAAATAAGTCTCAGTCGCCTAATGAGAAGTCAGTCCCTAATATTTAATCTGGCATGGGTATTTTGTTTATTACAAATTTATGCATTTTTTGTTGTAACCGATATAACGGTTTTTTCAATATGACATACTCTTATCTATATTATTTTTATTCCAATTTTCTATCAAAATTGCTACATATCGGGTGTCCAACCCGATTGAACGTTTTGGCCCAACCCACTACCGCACACGTGTTTTAGCCTAGTCCTGTCCACTGCCGCTGCTAAAGGTGATTTGTTCCAGTAGTTCAAATTGTATGTTATAGAAGTACATTTCATTTGTTCTGCTAATACAATTGTCCGACTTTTTATAACTATCGGGGAAAAAATATGTACATATCTCTAGAACTAGTATGATTCAAACAAAACTAGGATACATGACTAAACATATCTCTAGATGTACATTTCATTTGTTCTGCTAGTACAATCGTCTGATTTTAAATTCTGCGAGCAGCAGATATAGGTTTCCCACTTCAACCTCTCTCTTCATTCCAGCCAATTAAAAGATAAATTAGACTACGAAATATGAAAATTTGAAGTCTACCAAAACTATCACCACGTGAGCGCTTGAATTAAGATCCTGAGAAAGCTAGCAGCTCGTGCACTGTGACCGACTAAGTTGGTTAGGCAATACGACGAACACCTACTGTGCGTGGTATAGGGGCAAGAGGCCAAGAGCAGATCGCTAGGGAAAGCGGGAAGTTGGCTCACGGTTCGAGGTGGAAGACGGCCTCGCGGATCGCCTGCCGCTCGCGGCCGCCCGGTGCAGGTGATGAAGAAGCCCTGCAATCTGGGGCGTAGCGGGTACATACCCTTCCGCGCTTGCTTCCCGTGGGGGAGGAACTTGCGCTTCCTCCCGTTGGTGCCGCTCGCACCGGCGGCGCCGGTGCCTGTGTTTGGCTTGCCCTCGTCGGAGGCCATCTGGGTTCTGGGTTTCTTGTCGCGCGGCACAACGATTTGTGGGAAAACGTAGCCGAGCAAGTGCGCGGAAAACCGAAGTGATGTACCGACCCGAGTATTTCTGTTTAATAAAAAAAATCCGTGAATCGGGTTTGAACATATGAGCGCATTTGCAGCTAATACATACGCAATGGCCCAAGGCCATAAAAGGCAGATGAATTGCTACAGTTTGAGGGCTTTATCCCGTTATGAAACTGAAACGGAAACGTGTAAACACCAAGGGGGTGTTTGGTTTGAGGAATGGGATGGTGAATTGACTCCTAACTTGTTTGGTTTGAGTAGTGGAATGATTCCATCCATCACCATTCCATCTCACAATTAGTTCAAAATGAGGAATGATGTCATCCCACCAAATTTATGGGATGATCCCATTCCACTTAGGATAAGGTGGCTCCTCAAACCAAACACCCCTCAAATCTCAAATGCAATATGGCGATTAAAAGAAGACAAAGATACGTACATACATGACACATGAACACCAATAGTACAATATACATTACTTCGCACAAAATGCACAAATAACTCGTGCACGCTTCAGCTCGTAACTATTTAGTCATCGAGCTCCTGTTTGACCTTGTTACAAACTCGTCGATGCCCGTTTAGACCATCTTTGAAAAAGAGTACAGGGTTAAGAGAGCATGGATTTCTCTAAACCAGCTGAAGGTACCAGTCACCTTCACGACTACACAATTTGTGTTGAGATCCGTGTTTCAACTTCATCCAGCCTTAAAAAATATTTTTCTTAAAATACCCCTATAATTCTCTAGAAAAAATGATCAGATCCTTCTTCCTCCACTCTCCCTTCTCCTCTCACCCGAGCCGGCTGCCACCTGACCACACCATCGCCAGCGACCACCCGTCCGGCCGGCGCGTGGCCATGCCGGCATGTCCTGGGCGCAGCCACCACACGCGTGGTCGCCGATCGGCCGGAAGGTGGTCACGGGCGACGGCACGACCGGGTGACTGCCGGCTTGAATGAAAGGAAGAGGAGGGAGAGGAGAGTAAGGAGGACCCAATCGTTTGAAATCCAAAAGTTAAGAGGTTTGTTTTTTTAAAAAATACCATATAAAGGTTGGCTTGATCGAAGCACGAATCTTAACATGGATCTTATGGTCGCAGAGGGAACCGAAACCTCAGTAGATTCTTCGCTGGGTGAAAGATGCCCTCAGACTCACTTCAAGTTATAGGACCGAGGCGATGGCGGGCTCGAGAAAGCAGGTGGTGCCGGGAAACTGAAGTCGAAGTCCGGCATCTCCGGCTGCGGCTGCGCGCTGTTCTTCAGGCCTCGGCCATGGCTGCCGTCGAACACAAACGCCGCCGTGACCGGCGACTCCGTGTCGACGCTGCTGATCCTGAGCAGCTCCAGCGGCAGGTCGAAGTACGCCGACGTCTCCTGCTCTTCCTCCTCGTCCACGCGCCCGAAGACGATGCCGGACGACGAAGAGCTGTACTTGAACCTCTCCATGGAGGCCACCTTGGACGATGCCGCGCTGGCCCGGGTGCCCAGCTCGCTCGGGCTCATGGACTGCTGCGCCGGCGCCGGCCGCCGGCGCGACATGCCGGGCAGGTGCATGCAGAAGGCGCCGCACCAGAAGCCCTCACCGCCGATCTTGTCCTGCCGCCGCGCGCTCCGGTAATTGATGGACGCGTTGCTCGAGGAGTCTGTGACGGACGAGCCGGCGCGGGATCGCTGGCCGAGCCCGAGCGAGCGCCTCGCCGCATTGAGCTCGTCCACGGAGGCGTGGGACCTCGAGTCTTGCTCCTCCTCTTCATCAACCTGAGCGGCTTCTCTCTTGAAGGACGCTTGGAACGGAGCGCCGTCTTGGAAAGAACCCATGGCTGCTGATGGCACCTGAAGTAAACTTGCAGAAAATGTTCATTGATGGTCAGCACAAGAACTAGGCATTGGCATTGGAGGAAATGGTGGAGAGCACATCGATCAGGATCGTGAATTCGTGCGTTGTCTCCATGATATGATTGATATCGTATCGTACTACCGTGTGCTGTGTCGGCCGGCTGGTTGACCTCCCGCTTCATCAAATATGCAAGCTTGGACCGTCTCTGCAGTTATCTACTCGAGCTCTAGTATCTGCACAACTGTGGTCAGCTGGTTGTCGGCTGCTGCCTTGGAATCTTGGCTGTGGCCTTGTGTGTTTCAGCTACTTCAAATCACCGGACGTGCTTGCTACTAAGTGGCATGATTGTACGTCTTCCAACCAAACCCAGTTTTCTGAAAATGTGGCAAGGAATTAAGGACACATCGATGAGACGACGCCAAAGTGAAAGCTTCCTTGAGTCAAATATGCTCTTCCGGAAAAAGATTTCCAGGTTCTGACATTGTCACCACAGAAAATAGCATAATTTATATATTATTTTTAAAGAAATAGCATAAGTACGTGTGTAGCTTAAGTACGGCGTAGCACAGTAGCAGTTTATCCCATACTAGCCATGTTTACGCACCCATGACACGTGACATTAGTTTCATAAGGCACAAGTGCATTTTAGATTTTTTTTAGATAATTTGGAATTTTCTGGATTTTTTTGAGATTTTTCTACTATTTATTAATTTATTTTATAAAAGTCAACATTTCTAATACTTTAATTTATTTATGAACCCTCATCATCATTTTTTTGGTTTCATTTTAGATTTTTTTAGATTTTTTGGATTTTTTCTTGGGGATGACGTGGCACAACCAGGATGTGCCACGAGGCGCAACAGGAAGCACTGTAAGGACTTTGTTATATAAAGCTTGATTTTTCTATTATTTTTTTAATTATTTTTATAGAAGCCAATATTTCCAATGCTTAAATTTCTTTATGGACCCTCACGGCGATTTTTTTTTGTATTTTGTATTTTTTATATATTTTAAAGTTTTTTGAATTTTTCCCTGTGGGAGTAGCATGACAAACCATGTGTCGACGGTTGAGATATCGATCTCAAGTCAACCAAGGTTCTTCAAAGAGGAGATAGGAGACACGCCAAACAATGCGAACAGCAACGAACAGGAGACAGGGGTTTTTATCCTGGTTCAGGCCTCTCGGGAGAGATAATAGCCCTACGTCCAGCCTTTCTTATATATCAGAGATGAATACAAGAGGTGGCTCGACGAGACGAACAAGTCTCGGCGAGATTATGGTGTACAGGAAGCAATGCGCTATGATCAGGTGTCTATCAGATGCTAAAAGCTAGGTCCCCAGTCTCTGGCCGCTCTACACGCCGTAGGGGCTCTGTTTATATAGTGCGGAGCAAACCGACCTACCGAGGGAATATCGGGCCGGACTAACTACGAGATCGTAACGAACTCATACATGCCAAATACAACCTACGGTAGATAAGGTAATCTCCAAGTCTTGGGGATCACGACTCCTAATCCAATCCGGGAAACCACGTTCGGGTCTTCACGTAGCCATGCAGAACTCTTGTTCGAGTAGGACTCAAACAGGAATCCTAGGCCGTTACGCATCGTGCCAGCCAGGAAGCTGTTCGACAGGATGCATATGGGCCAGATAGAACCTTCTAGGGAGCTAGGCCCTAGTAGGCTATTCGAATGGGCTGTCAGGGAGTGGGCCATGGCAATAGGCCGTAATTCTATCCCCGACACCATGGTTGCGCCACTTGGAGTAACCAAATGCGCCACGTGGTGCCACAGGAAACGTCGGTAAAGGCTTTTGTTGGTTATAATGTCAAAATAAAAATATATTAGTTGAAACTAGCTTCTACCAAGCTAACACACATGGCTGAAAGAATCAGTGTAAGTGTTTAACAAGTTGTTGCTTGGTCATTGACGAGGATAAAATGACGTAGGAGGCGCCAGTAGGAAAGTATGGTAGGCGGCTTTGGGTGAGATGTTGCCACCCAAGCTAACCAGTTCAACACACCACGAGCAAAGGAACGCTCGGAGGGGCTGTCCAAGCAAGGAGCACTTGAAGGGTTGCCCGAGCAATGTACGCTCGGAGGGGCTCCGAGCAAGGGCTTGGTCATAGCATTGTTCGGCGGAGGTTATGCTCGAATCATGTCAGCAAGGCAGACACATGCCGAGGACGGAGGCTTCCGAGTATAGCTTTCCCGCGAAGCCACGAGCCTGACAAGAACCCTCTGACACATGAAATGACCCGCCATCATTAGAAGGCATGCAATGTGTGCACAACAGTGACTGGCGATGGAGCAGTGGCCGACGCGGCAGCACCAACGGTGGGCCTGGGTTGGTAGACAAGGCAGATATCATAGTAAACGTCTAGGTCAGGACCCCGAACAAGGCACTGACTCATTAAATGAGCGGGGCCATAAGGTGTCAGCAACCTGGTAACTTCGGATGCATCCCCAGAGGACTATAAAAGTGCTCCTTCGGCACCAACGTGGGGAGAGGACATCAAGCACTCAAATATACTCATATTCAACAACCTAGAGCACAAGCACACTTAGCAAGTTGCCACACATGTAGGTAGGTTCGCAGCAACACTCTTGCCAAAGTTATCTCCGGCGAGCCTCTCTTGTACTCCACTTTTCCACACAACGAGGAGCCAATGGAGTAGGGTTGTTAGCTTCTTCAAAGGGCCATAACCAGGATACCTTTTGGTGTCTCCACTCCCGTCCTCACTACGGTCGTCTCACCATCCATCGCCTCCTCCCGTCATCACTTAGAGGCCCGCCCCTGAAGGGTCCGAACGGTTCGCTCACCCTTCTCGATAAATCTCCTCGGCCCGATCCTCGGGTCCTCCGGTTTCGAGGAGTCGACAATGATATACTCGTATCTATCTGTTATGAACACTTGAGCCTTGATTATAGTATCTGGCAGAAAGACACGGATAAGAAAAAGGAAGGATAATCAACCTTCAGTTGCCCACTTGCCCTACAAAATACTATATTCTTTATGATAGTCAGTTGTCATAACATTTTCTTTATGACGCAATCTCACAGCTTTACAATGTTGTCGGTTGTCATACCGTTGCAAAACTATTTTACATCTTTTAGGCTTGCAATACATAAGACGAAAAAAAAGGTACTCGTTAACTGGCCCTATAATTGAGATTTACAAAAAAGGCAGCATCCGTCTCGAGAAACAAAGATGAGCCATAGTGCACTACTGTAGAGAGTTGTAGAAAAGAATCAGCACAACACATTTTCTTTATGATGCAATCTCACAGCTTTACAATGTTGTCAGTTGTCATACCGTTGCAAAACTATTTTACATCTTTTAAATAGCGAAGAGTAGGCTTGCAATACATAAGACGAAAAAAAGGTACTCGTTAACTGGCCTTATAATTGAGATTTACCAAAAAGGCAGCATCCGTCTCGAGAAACAAAGATGAGCCATAGTGCACTACTGTAGAGAGTTGTAGAAAAGAATCAGCACAACTGAGATTCCAATAATGACAGGAAAGGCTGTCAGCAAATACAGAGCACTATATCCCTGCAGAACAAAATAAAAGTATATGTCATTAAAATGAATGATAATTGATAAAACGAAATAAATTACCTGGATTTTGTCAACTATCTTTACACCTTGAACAAATTTTGTTGGAATATGTCAAAGACAAAATATTACCACTGCTGAAGGAACTTCAGCTTCGTCATCCTCGTCCACTTTGTCATCTATATCAGCAGCAGAATCCCAGTCAATGTTAAGTCTTTTAGCAGCTGTCTCAGGATCAATGCCAGTATCTGTGGCCTTTGCATAGACAGATTTCCCAGGCCTGCTCTTCGTTTTTGGAGCTTCTATCTGCCAAGAGTATTGGAAATTATAAATAAAATTAAAATGCAGTACTACTGAACAGGTTTAATAGAGATAGACAAAAGAATGAAAAGCATACAAATGAATGCTGTTAGGTAGTACTCAATAAAGTGATGAAAGCCTGGGGAAAAACTACATAAATTGAAGGCAATAATCTGCATGGATCAAACCTTCGAGACTTACATAGATAAAAAAGTTGCAGTCATGGTGATGGTATGCATAATTTTAGTAACTGATAAGCATTTATAGGAAGTAGAAGAATTGAATTATTAGTATTACCTCAAGATAGACAAAACAACTAGAGGAGAAATGTTAATGTTAAGGAATATTTTGCTAATACATGTATATGTACATTGAGCAATATATATATGAAAAGGAACCCCCCAAGTAGGTGTGGCTTCCCCCAATCTCTCTCTACATGGTTTCAGAGCACTAGAGATCTAGGGTTCCCCTGTTCCCCCCTCCACCCCTCCCGCCGCCGCCGTGCCCCTCCCCGAAGCCCGCCGCCCCTCCCCGGAGCCCGCCACCGCTCCTCCCCGGAGCCCGATGCCCCTCTCCGAGCGCCGCCCCGCCGCGCGCTCCTCCTTCTCGTGTTAATGTTAAGGAATATTTTGCTAATACATGTATATGTACATTGAGCAATATATATATGAAAAGGAACCCCCCAAGTAGGTGTGGCTTCCCCCAATCTCTCTCTACATGGTTTCAGAGCACTAGAGATCTAGGGGCATATCTGTGCATGAGCTATAGCAGGGAAAATATAACCTTTATCTATTCATAACTAGAAGGCATCATAATGGAACACAATCATTGAGCACCAGGTGAAATTCATATCTACAATCCCACATTGGTATAATAGCATTACGATGGTAATAGTTTCATTACTCAATGTGGAAAGTATTGAACTAGCATCATGATTCACGAGGCCTTTTGTTGAGATAGTGGCGAACGTTGAACGCATGAAAAAAATATAGGTGGAGCAAGTCTAAAATCTCATTTGTCTACCGTTAGCCAAATACAACACAAACTACTTAAACTATAGGAACACAACAATAATAAACACACTAAGTCATAATCACATCCATTGGATATTTAAATTATCAACAATGGGCCATCCATCTGCCTCAGGGGCCAAAATATCATAAATTTGCTCTGTACTCTAACCTAGATATAAATGGACTCTTAAATTTTAGTTGGGGCCGAGGCCCAAACAACCTTTATAGTTGGGTCCGCCCCTGTGTTGAGAACACATGATAAAGAATTTTTGTAAAATCTATTCAATGTCACATGAATCTTTCAGCTTAAACTAAAATTGAAAGCTACAAGTGGAAATCTGTCATTTTTTGTGCAAGCAAACGTTGTATCACATTATATCAATTCTTTAAGGCTTTTAGCGGTTCCTTTTGAAGCTTTGAAGTTTGAAACCTATTTTTACATTTTTTTTGGGCTCTCTAAGCCCCCTGTCGAGGGGCTACAATTTTTTCATATTATAATGTATAGTTAGTTTAAGCTGTAAAGAACATTGTAGAGAAAGTTGTCACACCTTTATATCTTTTTTTAGTGAATTCATAACTAATTTTTCAGGGTGAGCACAGAGACCATATGGAAACATTTATAAAGCAACTTACTTGTGGATTTCTGTCCAGCATATATTTGGCATGAATTGCTATTTTTAAAAACAGACAATCAGACAGGAATATGATATATATTCCTTCAGGATATCAGAATGTAAAAATGGTGCAAGGGCATTTGCTTGCAGATTAGTATTTTTGACATTGTAGCAGGTAGGAAATGGAATTGCCACAATATATTTACCAGAAAGACAACATTTTTTGTCCATAACACCATGCAAGGGCACACAAAAGCATTTTTTGCATTCACTCGAATATCAGCAATAGTACAGTATCCAAGTAACTTTTAAGTTCTCATTTTACATGGAGCACAGTATGGCGACTAAGATACACAACGTATTTGCTTGGTCATGAAGGTGGAAAAGATGTCGGTTCACGAGGCAATAATATTCACAGAAGGGGCACAAACAAGAATATTCACTTTCAAGGGACCATACCCACATCACCAAGTTGTGAATCATAGAGAAACATTAATGTACCTCTACCAAAGCATCAGCTAAATCATCCCTTGTGATTTCATCAGGATCCTCTATGCCAAGTAACCTCTTCCGTTCTACATCTCTAGGGTCCTCTATCATAATAGTTAACTTAACCTGTGACACAGCAGCAAAGAAAGCAAAATTTCCCAGTTTTCATTAGCAAGAACCATCATGCGAACTCCAAGGTTCCATTACGAACATGCAAACTCTAATCCTACATTATGAATTAGTCCAAATTATACTTTTGTTATCAACCGCATTATCATCATCAAGATGTGATGCCATTTGTACTAATGTGGAAGCAAAGGACGCGATTAACTTCTAGTGTCAACATCAATTATGCAACAGAGCTGATCGCCTACCTCACCGAAGGTCATATCCCTGTTCTTCTGAAGAAGCTCCAGTACCTATCCAAACCAAAACTCCAAGTAAATGCGAGCTCATCCCAAAATTGCAAAACAAGTGAGAAAAAACGGGCCTAGAAGTCACTGACCCTTTTGACCTCGCGGATGTTCTCCATGTCCTCGGGGCTGGCGTCCGCCGGCTCGGCCGCGGAAGCCGCGTCGGCGTCTGCAGCTGCATCGGCGGAAGCCGGCAGTTCTGAGTCTCCCCCACCCTCAGGAGCGATCGCAGTGTCAGAGACGCCAGGCTTGTCCTGCCCAACGGATGCGGCTACGCGGTGGCGGCGCAATCGCCAAGCGTTAGCGGCGGAAGGGAGGAGGTGCCGGTGGTGGCAGTGGAGCAGAGAGAAGGGAGAGGCAGGCGTCGTCGGGACGGCGAAGAGTGAGGTAAATACGAAGCGGTGGCGGAGCGGCGCGAGCAGAGGAGGAGGGGAGGGCGGCCAGAGCAGCGCCATTTGGCTTCGGCTAGCGGCGATGGCGCCTTATCTCTTTCGGGTCGGGGGCGGGGGCAGGGGCGGGGCGGGGCTATTTGTGTTGCTGCCGGGTGTTGCCGGGCCCCAACGGCAGTGTGACTGAAGTGAAGGCGGTATGATTTTTTTTAATTTTTTTATTTTCTAAAATAAATAATTAATATTTAGGGAAAGGATAGATCCCGCCAGTTGGTTGGACGGACGGGATTCTAAATTCTGACCGGCCAACTAAGAATAAAGCTAGGAAAAGTTGTAAAAGTTGCTGCATTGAATAGATTGTCTGGTAGGACGAAGCAATCTTTTAGAGTGCAGTGTAAAGTGTGAAGGAAATTTACAGCGAAGCTCTAAATTTGCAGCACAGCGCAGCAAGTTTTAGAGCTTCTGCTAGCTATGCTCTAACGGTTTTTAGCTAGCAGTTGAGGCTAAATCTCTCTCGTCCAGTTGGTGGCTTAAATAAAATTCGTCTGTCAAATAGGCGAGATTTATATTCCATCGGATGGAATGGAGATGAGCGTCTATTTATTTAATATTAATAATAAATAATAAATTTATGTGTGGTGTTCAATGCAATACAAGTAAATGGGCCTTGTAATTTGTGATGGGCTCGTAAAGGGCTGTTAGATAGGACCATCGCGACATTTGGGGCAGACACAAACTATGAATTGGCCACACAATGCAAGCAACCTAGATTGGATCCACATCAAAACTTTTCAAGCCCATTTAAAATCTACTCTCATTTTCCTTTCAAAAAGAGTATCTGTCGGGGATTGAATTATGGCCCATTGCCATGGCCCACTCCCTGACGGCCCAATCGGACAGCCTACCAGGGCTCAGTTCCCTGGGAGGTTCTATCAGGCCCATGAGCATCCTGCCGAACAGCCTCCGGGTTGGCACGGTGCGTAATGGCCTAGGATTCCTGTTTGAGTCCGGCTTGACGACCGATTTAGCCCGGCCCATTTGACCATCTATATCTTTCGCCTTCCATTCAGATCATTTTCCTTTTGGCAAGTTCAATCGTTTATCGTTTATATATCTAATTGGCTACTGACCAACTACGTATTTTCTTGCCAATTGTAGGATCAAATCAGTCGACACACCTTGAACCCTGATTCGGAGGTGACAGAGATTCTAATCCTAAGCTCCACAATGTTCTTAGACTGATTTAGGCCTAATTCTTTTCAGCTTATCAGCTTAACGTCTTAACAGCTTAACAACTTATCTACGTTTTGAAAACACATATGCTTTTAGTTTTTTGAGTCCGTTTTTTAACTGTTTTGAAGATGGGTTCTAACACGTTAAAAAGCAAGTCAAACGAAATGTATCCGAATCTCAAGACTATCTCGAGAAGCTCTCGAAGTTCAGTCATTTTAGTCGTTCAGCAGTGGCGGGCACAGGTTTTTGAAGTTGGGTGTGCGAGATTTGAAAAATCAGAACGACAACATCACAATACAACTTTTGCAACGGCGACATTAAAATATAAATTGTTCATGATAACGACAATTCTCAAGTAGAAAAAGAAATTACAGAGTAAAGTTCAAAATTACAACACAATTCTACGATCTTTCATATTTTGGAATCTAGATATAATTGTCTCATCATCAACTCGACAAAAGAAGTCTCGCTCAATAAATGTGATCAAACAATCATTCATGTATTGGCTTTCCATTTTGTTTCTTAACTTATTCTTCACATATGACATTGAAGAAAATACCCTCCCAACACTAGCTATTGCCACTGGAAGAATTAGCACCAATTTAAGAAGTCTATAAACAAGCTCAAAAGTGACACTTTTATTAGTTTTAACAAGCATCATAGAAAGATCGGCAAGATTTTTCACATCTTTATATCTTTCATCTTTACGCATATCAGCGACATAGTTTCTCAGTTGATTGGGAAGTCTTAACAATTCATCCTTTGTGAAATCCTTAGGATAAAAGTGATCAACCGTCTTCCTTTTGATTTTTGAGTCCATAATAGCACTGAAATCTCAATGCCCAAAATCTCCATTAAGATTTTTATTTGCTAACTTGCTAAGTATCTAAACCGAGGAATGAGGATTAGGGTTAGGGTTAGACGGTTAAATTACCTTGAGATTTGAGAACAGGAGGACTGCTGCACTGGAGGAGGAGGAGCCGGTCGTCGGGGCGACGGGGCCGGCCGGCCAGGGCGCCGGCGGCGAGCTGCAGGCAGCAGTGGCACCGTGGGGCAGCCGCTCGCTGGGGAGGAGCCGTCGGCCGTCGCGCCGTTGAGGGGAGGCGCCGAGGCGGCGAGGGCGCGAGGCGGGTCTGGCGCCTGGCGGTGGCTGGCGGCGGCGCGAGGCCTGCAGCGCGGAGCGGCAGGCGAGAGCCGCGTCAATTTTGCGTCTGGAGACACCGAGACAGAGAGAGTGCGAGAGGAGAGACCGAGACAGAGAGACCGACGCTGCATTGCTGCAAACTGGGCTGAACTGGGCGTTGAGGGGAGACCGACGCTGCAAGCTGGGTTGAACTGGGCGCTGGGCTGAATTGGTCGCTGGGCATCAGCCATCAGGGCGTGGCTTGGGCTGGGCCTAAGTACTAACTAAAATTTTTTTGCAAAAATATTTAGGTGTACATCTGTACACCTTTGGGCCTTACTGGGCCCGCCCCTGGTTGTTATAAGTTAGGAACAGGGAAAAGAAATTAGTTCACCTTGTTCACTTTTTACGCCAATCTGTTAGCTTTTCCCAGCGAACTCCGCCGCTAGGGTTCTCCTCCGTCGCAACCTCCGCAGCCACCGTCTCCGATCCGCAATGGCTCCACCGTCCCCCGCCCCTAAGGCTGCCAAGAGAGGGAAGGAGTGGATGAAGTCCATCACGACCGAATGGAGGCTACAGAAGCTGGTCTCCATCGGCGTGCTCCCCTCCAAAGGGTTTGTGTCTTGGCGCGCCGCCGCCGGCGAATCCTGCCCCTCCCTCGCTCCAACGAGGTAGTGGTCTTCGAATCCTTCTTCCTCCGCGGCTTCGGCCTTCCTTGCTCTCCTTTCTTTTGGGGATTACTGCATTTTTATGGAATCGAGGTTTCGCACTTGAACCCCAATTCCGTCTTCCAAATTGCGATTTTCATTCACATCTGTGAGGCCTATTTGGGGATCACTCCTCATTTCGACCTTTTCAGATATCTTTTCCTTCTTAAACCCTTTCCCAACATGAATTCTCCCAAAGCCGCCGGCGGCGCGGGATTTCAATTGCGGGACGGGGCCCGAAAGCATTATTTCGATCTTCCTTTGAGAACCTCCAATAAGGGCTGGCACTCGGAATGGTTTTACTGTGCCAACTCTCCTCCGGCCCTCCCTTTCTTCTCCGGCGAGTGCCCCACAGTCCATCCCTTCTGGTCCTTTCTCCTCGCCGATGACGAAGGAGGCCAAGTAAAGGAACTTCTTGTTCTTCTCCATAGAGCTAAGTCCGCTGGGTTGATCGGCATTGGGGTGGTCTGGAACTACACCCAGCGCCGTATCCAGCCTATAAAGGAGAGGGTGCATCTCGCTTTTGAGTACTCGGGGCCTCAAGACACCACTCGGGAATCCAGTGAAAACCTCTCGCAGAAGGAAATCATCTGCTCAGTGGCCGAGCTCTTCGCTCCGGGCTTGGAGATAGTTCCCGCAGACTGCCCGACTGCGTACCACCTGACGTATTTGCCACCAGCGGTAAGGAGAAGATCCTTCTCAATTCAACCGCGGTTTTTTAGGATAAGGCCAGAACTAATATAGTCTGACATGCCGCAGGGACATGAAGCCTTCTTCTCCACCCATCCGATCCCAGAAGCTCCGCACCACAAGGAGGCACCGCGCAAGCGTCCTGCTGAGGACTCGGCTAGTGCCCCTCCAACCAAGAAAGGCAAGGGGATCATTTCAGGGGACTCGGATGAGGATGACGACGATGACAACGTCCCGCTCGTGCGCCGCCGCCGCCCAGCAACGAGGTCACCCTCAGCCCAGGCGAAGCAGCCTCAAGGTCCTCCGCCTCCCCAGTCCGCTGGCCCAGCGGCCGCATCGGGGGTAGAGAAGCCTCCCAGCTCGGGCCCGAGTGATTCGGGCGTCCGATTTGGGTTTAAGTCTTTTATGTCTTCATAGAGGTATTTCCTCACACTATTTTCCCTTCATGATTTGCAAGGAATTTGTATCTTGAATAATCTTCAAACGCTTTTCAGAAAACCCGTCGAAGATGATGACGAACCGCCAAGCTCACACGGCAAAGAGATGCCAGCCCCGGCGCCTCCGAAGTCCGATTGCCAAGCTAAGCCCCAATCTACTAAGGACTCGGCTCAGCATGCCGCGCCCCGCGAAGACTCCGGCCCATCGTCCGCCACTCGTCGATCCCCGCTGGCAAAGGGGAAAATCTCAGCTCCTGCTCCAGGGAGCTCGGAACCAGAAATCGAGGAGATTCCTCACCCCTCTACCGAAGCTCACGCTCCACCCCTCCGACTGAAATGGAGGAAGGAGATGGAGGGCTACGAGGTCGACGACGGGCAGGAGGCCGAAGAATGGGAAGTATTGGACAACATGGCAGCGGCACAAGCCATGATATATACGGTAAAACCTTTCCATGCCCTGAATCCTCACTTTGCATAAGAGAGTCCCGCTAATCTCGCTCCCGTCTCCATGCAGCGCATGAAAGAGAGGTCAAGGCAGAAGTCCATATATGCATGGAGAAAACAATGGGAATTAGCCCTTGGCTTTCTCCCCATGCAACTACGGAGTAGCTAAACGTTGTCGTTGGGACACATAAGCGCCATTACTCAAGAAATTTTGTAATACCCGAATTTGGTCAACACATGTAAAGAGAAAATAACTTTTATTAATAAGATAGGATGCGGCTGACTCTGCACACTATTTAGTGTAGCCCCCGACTTACTGCTTGGTCGTTTACGGCCGACTAGCAAGTCAAAAGAAGGGAACTAATTACATGCTGCTTGAATACAAAACTTTAAGAGTAAAAACGACGTAGCTGCTCGATGTTCCAGGTATTTAGCACTTCGGATCCGTCTTCACGTTGTAGCCAGTAAGCCCTCGGGCGGGTCACCTCAGCGATCACGTAAGGGCCTTCCCAGAGTGGGGAGAGTTTATGCTCATGCTTCTGATTCCTTCGGAGGACCAGATTCCCCTTGGAGAACGCACGGCCCCTTATGTTGCGCTGATGATAGCGACGCAGGCCATGTTGGTACTTTGCCGACTGGATCATTGCTGCTTCTCTGACTTCCTCGAGCCGATCGAGGTCTTCATATCTTGCTTCATCCGACTGATTATCGTCGAAACCGGCTACCCGGGGGGACCGGAACTTCAATTCAGTCGGGAGGACCGCCTCTGAGCCATAGACTAGGAAAAAGGGTGTCTGCCCGGTTGGTCGGCTTGGGGTCGCTCTAAGCCCCAAGAGTACCGAAGGCAACTCCTTGACCCAGCGCGTAGCGTACGGCTTTAGACGATAGAAGATTCTGGCAAGAAAGACCTTGTAAGTTGTAAGTAGTTTTTTGTTTAGATAATGAAAGGCTAGATTATCCAATAATGCTCAGGGCATTCGACACCCACACATCCATCGGACGCGAGAGCCCAAACAAACCCACCAGCTCACCATATTTATTATCTACTTGCTTGCATTCCTCTCTCCACACACACACCTTATCTTGCCTCTCTTGACTCATTGCCTCGTAAACTCTCTCTCTCTCTCTCTCTCTCTCTCTCTCTCTCCCCTCCCTCCCTCCCTCCTACTTCTCCCAAATTTACTAAATGAATCAAGCACGATAGCTAGCGACGAGCTCCTCCATGGGTAAGCGAGCCGACCGACGACAAGCTAAACAATGCTGGCCACGCCCCCTCCGCTCAAGCTCTCTCTATCCTTTACCTCCTTTCTTTATCCATAAAAAATCTCCCTCCCTCCCTCCCCTCTCTCTCTCTCTCTCTCTCTCTCTCTCTCTCTCTCTCTCTCTCTCCCGTTTTACCCCCTCCCCCATCTCTGTCTTTCTCCCTCTCCTCTCTCTTATGGAAATGGTGGCTTATGGGAAAGATGTGCAATACGGTGGTTGAAACAACATCATGCCCGACTAGTTTGCTCTTGTGCAACATCTAACTTTAAGGTACTGCAATATTTGGTTTAACACAATGCAATATTTTGGTTTTAAACACTGCAGCATTTCGTTTAACATATTGCAACATTTTGATTTAACACACTGCACCATTTATTTTAACACACTGCAATCATTGTCTGATTTGTTGCAACATTTTGGTTCAAAATACTGCAACCTTTTTTGTGCATCATTGTTGAAAATTGTTGCGGTAGTATAATTTTTGTTTCGCATGTTGGCGAAAAATGTTGCACCTGAGCATCTTTTTTTGTTTCATGTGTTGTAAAAAAATGTTGCAGTGGCAAAAATTTTTTGTTTCATGTTTCAAATATTGTAGCATTTTGATTTAACATAACACAACATTATTCGGTTTGGAGCAACGTTTGATTATTTTAACATTTTGAATATTTTGATGTACTTTTAGTTTTATATATGCAACATTTTTTGAAAGAATAAATATGTAACATTTTGATTTATATATGCTGCAACATTTATTCTACCTAACTACAACAACGGTTAGACGTTCGATTTGTAGCAAGGTCCTAGATTATTTGATACATATATATCAAAACTTAGCGAGCCCACCGATGAAATCTATGCTCATCTTATTCTCCTTCGATCCGTAATTGGGAAGTTAATCAATGTATTAATAATATATTGTAAGCAGTAAACTACTTTATGCTTAGATAATCAGGGGCGGAGCTAGGTACATCTAGGGTGGTGCACAGGCACCCGGGTCCAAGATAAAAATTAGTAGAGATTAGGTCATTTGTTCTAACAAGTGCACCACCCAAACCTAATAATTGTGCATCCGGTGGAACAATCCAACATGCTAGTATACAAGTGAACCCCCATCATTCTTGGTCTAGCTCCGCCCCTGTAGATAATGGAAGAAAATCGCCAGCATATGGAGTACACAGCCAAACAACAGTATATCATCACTTTTATTAAGATGATGTAAGTCACTTTCAGCCTCTGCAACGACTAAGGATTCGTGCACAAAACGATTACAAATACTTCCCACATAAATAAAAAATAAAAACCAAAACAAAATGATAAACAATTGCATGCTAAGACAAGAAACCAAGAAAAAGGCCTTCCTTTTTAGAACTACCAAACAAAATTAACATTATAACCATATCCTCACATAGAATATGAACAATGACTTCCATGGCATTTCTTTGTGGATTGATAACAACAATTCAATAGTCAACAATTTCAAATTCTCTAACAACACAAAAAAAGATTTATAGGCTGTTTGGTTGCCTGCGTTCCAGGAGTTTTGTACAAAACTAGGGTGTTTGGTTGTCTTCTCACCCATCTAAACTAGGCTCTCCAGATGCGCAATTACCCCCTCCGATCCAGGCTCTGGAGATACGGACAAATTGGACGTGTCGGGGATAAAATTACGGCCCATTACCATGGCCTACTCCCTGACGGCCCAATCGAACAGCTTCCCAGGGCCTGGCTCCCTTGAAGGTTCTATCAGGCCCATGAGCATCCTACCGAACAGCTTCCTAGCTGGCACGGTGCGTAACGGCCTAGGATTCGTGTTTGAGTCCGACTCAAACAGAGTTCTGCACGGCTACGTAAAGACCCGGACGTGGTTTCCCGGATTGGATTAGGAGTCGTGATCCCCAAGAATTGGAGTCTACCTTATCTACCTCGGGACGTATTTGGCATGTACTGAGTTCGTTACGATCTCGTAGTTAGCCCGGCCCGATATTCCTCGGTAGGTTGGTTCATCTACACTATATAAACAGGGCCCCTACGGCGTGTAGAGGGAACTTGATCTAGCTTTTAGCATCTGTTAGACACCTGATCATAGCACTTTGCTCCCTGAACACAACAATCTCGCCGAGACTTGTTCGTCTCGTCGAGCCACCTCTTGTAATCATCTTTGATATATAAGAAAGGCTGGACGTAAGGCTATTATCTCTCCCGAGAGGCCTGAACCAGGATAAAAACCCTGTCTCCCTGTTCGCTGCTGTTCGCATTGTTTGGCGTGTCTCCTATCTCAATCTTCAAGAACCTTAGTTGACTTGGGTCGATATCCCAACCGTCGACAGGACGTTTCTCTAGAGCCAGGCTCCGCGGATGTAGGCAACACATTTGATTCATTTTTTTGCTATATCTTTTTATTAGTATTTTCGATTACTGAACCGATTTTAAAAATGGGTTATTGACATTTATTCGAACAAAACTAGACCACACTTGCCATCTAAATTTCAAAAGTTTAAATTTTTTGTTTTTGAATTTATTTATGTACGAGACTTTCTTTTGAAATTTTTATTTTCGTATTTGATTTTTTGTTATTTTGATTTTATAGATTTTTTTAATATGTTTATCCCTCTTTTGAATTTCTCCGTGTCATTCTATACTTAGTGCAGTCAACCAAGCAACATCTCTACGAAGCCTGTACAATCTCATACAACTAACCAAATACAACAACCATTTACATCATCTCAGCCTGGCTCCAACCAATTTGGCTTAGCTCATACAGCCTGATTCAACTAAGAAGGCAACCAAGCAGCCTAGTTCAGATGGGTGAGAAGACAATCAAATACCCTAGTTTTGTATCTCTAGATACAAAACTCCTTGGATGCAGGCAACCAAACAGTCTATAAATGAACGAGCTAGCGTTAAGAAATGATGACTAGCTGGTTCAAACCGAGCACAATATCTTCTAAGAAACAACCCATTGAATCATGTGCAAAGAGATAAATTATGGTCATGTTCTTGTCAGCTTATCTTATTTGACTTATCTACTGATTTTACTTATATTTTTGAGGTAACCATGAGAGTCTGATTCACTTTGTTCAACTTATGTTTTAGAGATTTTTAGAGAAGTCTTTAAGATAGAAAAAATTAGATTAAGAAATTATTTTTTTTAATTTAAATCAAGATAAGTAAATAGATAGATAAGTCAAATAAATTAGATAAAGCGACGAGGACAAACCTAAACGTGATGGAAGACCAACGTGAAAATTAGAAGACCTGCGGGTTATATCAATCTATTAGACGGACTTGCTGATTGACACGCGTAGAAAATTAATGTGATTACCTACGCCCATTTTGAGTCGAGGGTTTTCGTAGAAGAAACTTCGGGGGATGATTTGTATTCGCTGATGTAGGTCCCCGACTCCCTGTACATTGAATTCAGACATTCATGCAAACACACAAGCGAGCGAGGCTATTGATGGAATTCAGTACCGAACCTTCCTTTTTCTTCTCGTGGAAAGCTAGTACGCAGCTAATTAAACGACCATGCACACTCACAAGCGACTGAGCGAGCGAGGCTATCGATTGTACCTCGCACTCACTATCACTCTCTGTGTCGCGTGCAGAGCATGCGTCCCAGCTCCTTTCTTCCTTCGCCTATCTTTACGGAAGCTAGGTGTGTCCAGTTCTTTGCACACTCCCGACTGCTTGCTAATCATTTCATGGATGACTCATGGCCCATGGATCATGACATATGTATGTACGTCCCCGTATTTACCCACCCAACAGTCATACAGTTCCTGAACGTATACTAGTACGACGTACGTACATCCCCCTTACAAGTTGCAATCAATTTGTCAAGGACTATATCCATCAAATTTAGGAATTTTACGTTAATGTGTACCAGCAACATTACTAAAGGCGTACATTAGTACATGAAAGGACTGAATTTAATTCACTGAGCATTGACTATGCATCGAACACGAAACACGATCGCTCTTGAGAATTAGGACGTAGCTAGCCTTGGTTTAAACATGATCGTCGTCCTATTTCTCCTGTGCATGTAGTTTGTACGACCAAAAAACGAGTGCAAAAGGAAAGCCTGCGCAATAAGTAGGCAACAGTGATGTGGCCAAGCGAACTTTTGGAAGGAAAAGACCATATTATTAGGTGTTGCATATCATTGTACCTCACCATCATTGCACCATATAACATGCCAGCCATCATGGAAGCAAACTCATGCCCATTTTTTGCATGCATGCATGCATGTATCAAGTTTTTGCACCACAAGCTACGGCTAGCTAGATCGTGCCACGAAGCCAAAAAAGGGTTACAAGATCTTCTAATTAAACAGGAGCAAAATCCAAACCAGACGCTAAAAAAAGAGGCTTAAACATAACTTGGAAAAAAAATAAAAAGAGAGGAGACAAGAAAAAAACGGAGCCCGTACACTTGTTGTAGAGACCGCTACCGATAGATCACGTACGTACGTACGCTCGTGCTACTCCAAGAACGTCTCCATTAGGTCATAGACGCCGCCCTCGTGCGGCCCTCTATACTCCATCCCTTGCTGCGGCGGCGCCGGAGCCGTCGAGACAGACGCCGACGGGGACGTCGACGCCGACGAGCTCATCCTCGCCGGCAACGTGAAGCTCCTCTTGAACTTGGTACTCTGGGCGTTCTCCACCCGCCTCGCCTTGTTCGAGTTGCTCTCCAGGCTCAGGTACTCCTCCACGTTCTCCGCGCCGCCGTGTCCGGCTCCGGCCTGCGCCGTCTTCCCGTCGTCAGCGGCGCCGCCACCTCCGCCACCGCCGCCGAATAGCAGCTTCGCGTCGTCTGCGCGCCCGGTGAGCGCGGTGAAGAACGACAGCCCGTTGGGCCACTTGAGATCGCCTTCTGGCGCCTCCCCGGGCGCCATCGGCTGCTGGTGCTCGTCCATGTGGGGGTGCTTGGCATGGTGATCCGGCGGGAGGTGGAACAGGTGGCTCTCATCCTTGTTGCCGCCGCCGGCGGCGAACGGCATCGTGCGCGCCGATGGGTGGAACGCAGCGGCCGGGCCTGGCGGGAAGAGCGGCGACGCGGCGGCGGGCGGGAGCTGCGGCTGGCCTGACCAGTTGAAGAGCTGAGACGGCGGGCGCGCCGGCGGCGGCGGAGGCTGCTTGAGCGGGAAGGGCGGCGACGGCGAGGTGCCCCGGGACGAGGAGAAAAGCTGGGAAAGGAAGAAGCCCGACTGATAGCCCAGTGACTCGAACATGTGTCGCATCTGCAGCACGAAACGCAGGTCCTCTGGTATCTGCGCACGGTGGCAGCTTGCTTAACGCTCAGACGTCCACGTCGGCGTCTTTGACCAAAACGACAAACCAGAGTCAAGGGAAAAAAAGCTAGACACGTGTACATAGCAGCACTCACAATCTTGCAAGATCCCAGCTGAAGGAGGCCATGGCCGGCTTGGATTACAGCTATGGTCTGCAAATTAAACACGAATTCAGAAACCCTTGTTTTTTAGAGAAATTTAGAAACCCTAATTAAACACCAGCAACTAAAACTGATCAAAATGAAAGATGAACAGCATGCATGCCTGGATGCCTGAGGCGAACTGATCAGTCCATTCCGGAGGAAGCTGCAAAAGCAAAAGCCGAGAGGGAATTGGGCATTAGTGCACAGGAATAAAGCTTAGCCGCGACTGTGATGGTGGCGTTAATTCTTGATGCTCCTGAGGTGGTGCAAGCACTGCAGCTCACTCAGAGCATCCAATTCTCCGCTTCTTTTGTGGGGAGCAGATTTGATGCAAAGCCTGAGAGCTCCCCAGAGATATGTCTGACGATCTCTTTATTTCTCACCCAGCCATGCAGGTGCAGTGAAAATCTGAAGCCTAACACTGTGTTTTACTTGAGCAGGCCACTGACCAGCTGCGTTGCGAGTAAATATGGTGCACTAGTACTGGTACTGTGATGGTGAGCTGAGCTGCTTCTCCAGCCTCCCCCCAAAGCAGGGAGGCAGAGGCTGCAGAAAGAGAAAGAAGGCAGAGAGGGGGGCACAGTTGACGGTGGTACATACGGCATCAAAAGAGCTCTGCCAGTAGTTGGCGATGTTGGGCTCGCATTCAGAAGGTTCCTTGAAGACCCATTTGTGACATTTATCAGATGCCACCTTTCCCATCAGCCTGCAGGCGGTCCAAATCAAATCGGCTTAGCACATCATGCCTAAAAGCTCAGTAGAACAAAGTGTTAACAGACCAAAACGCACACCCGGACCCTTGTTCTCTTTCTCTCTGTCTCTCTCTACATCACATCTCTCTAGTTAACATTAACAGTAAGCTGTTGTTTGTTAGTCTTGCTGCTAACATACCACAGTCACCCACATGCTCACAGACACAGGCACAAGATCACGTAATGCTCAGCGAACGGATTTGTTGGCACTGGAGCAAATTCATGTAAAGGCCGAAAATATATTTTTAAGATCTTAAGAAAAAACTCTACAAATTCTAAAAAATATTTTAAAATATTACACAAAATGGTATGTAAAAATAACTAATTTTTCAAACCAAACCGAAACTAATGAAAGAGACTTTAAAAGGTCAAAAGCGACGTGCTGCCTGCTGCTGTGTAGCGACCACCTGTGCGCGTAGCATCAGCCGTTGTTAATCACGGATAAACCCTCCGATTAACCCACTGACGCGCCGCGATTGTTTATGCGTAACGAGGCACCGCCCCACTTGAGCGAACGTGCGCACGTGACAGCCCCCGTCCTTAGTCCTCCCCCCGAAAAGCCCCTCGCGACTTAAACGGCTGTCAATTTCAGTTTACCCACGCCACGGGCCCGGCATAATTACCGTCTCCTCCACGCGCGCCCCGCGTACCGATCCAAATCAAATCAAACCAAATCAAAAACCAAGGTTAATTACGTGCGGTACATATGCTACCCGTACCGGTGTTAGTACCACGCACATTAATAAAACCCAAAAGTTAGTACTACCGTTCGGTAGATAATAGAACAAAGTGAAAAGATGAAAGCACACGCACCCATCACATCCCATCTCCCTTCCCTTTCCTCTCTCTACCAAGTCCTACCTCTCTGAACTCTCTCCTTGGTCGTATACTAGGAGCTAAGCTGAATGGAGCTGTAGCAGTGGCGGTAATGAAGCAGGTGTTATAATCAAGTGTCACGCATGCAGGGTGAAGTCCTAATCGAAGAACAGGGAGGTTGACACGGTTGCACGAGAATTTGCAGGGCGAGGGTGACATGACTCGATCGGCCGAGGTCATCAGGGTTAGGGAGAGAAAAAAAAAATGAACTGCACACGACTGCACCTACCCAGTACCCACCCTTCTCCGTAGTTGTAGAGCTGGATGGACATCTTGCTGAAGGCCTTGCGCACCGGGTCCTCGCCGTCGATGTCCTCCAGGCACTCCGCCACCCGCGGCCGGCAGAACCCGTCCTCCCACATCAGCATCCTGCACGCACGAGCGAGGCGCCGTGCTGGCTGGTTAGCGACAGCAATCACAGCATGCACCGGTCTGATCGCTCGCCGGCGATCAGAAGGGAGAGAGTGAGAGAGCGAGGAGAGATTAAGGGAAGAGCTCAGCTCACAGGCTGCCGTTGTCGTCGCCGACCTTGCACCCGTTGCCACCGCGGCACCGCCTGGCAGGAGGAGGAGGAAGCAGGATCAAGCGTTAATCAGTCGCCGTCGTAAAGCACAAAAGAGAGGTGGAGAGGGGGAGAGGAAGGTGGTGGTGGTGGCGGCGGCGGCGGCGCGGGGAGCATACGGGCGAGGACGGATGGTCCAGAAGACGGAGTAAGTCCAGTCGGAGCTGAGGCAGACGTTGCGCAGCGCCTCGTGCAGCGCCATCATCCCCGCGGCCTCTTTGCTCCGCGCGTGATCCCCGCCGCCGCCGCCCCCGGCCGTCCCCGAGCCCACCATTTCCTCCTCCTCCTCCTCCTCCTATATCTTTTCTACCCCCTCCACTCCCCCTCTCGACGTGAAAACTCTGCTGCTTTGCAGCTCTTGCTCCCGAAGCTCGCAAGGCTATTGGAGGCAGCTAGGCCGCCTAGCTCAACCTGCCGGCCGGCCTCTTTTCGATCGCTTCTTGGGTTTTTCTCGGGGGAGAGAGAGTAGGGTGAGACGGTGTGTGAGTGAATAGCTTGGCTTGGCTGGGTTTAGCTTAGCTTAGCTTTGCTCTCTCTCTCGCAGAGTCGCAGGTCGCAGCTGTCTCTCTTCCTTGGCATGTCTCTCTCTGATTGCTGTTTTTAACTTGGGCAGAGGGAAGGGTAAACCGAAAGGCGATGGCCTCGGCGCTGCAGGGGAGTAGTCAGTAGTCACTGCGGTCGCTCACGGCACCCGATGTTTTTTTTTCAAAAAAAAAAATTCGGCGTTGGCGGCCCAGAAGTTGGCAGCACCAAAAGTAAAAGCGGCTCGGCCGGGTCCCCCATTGCCTTCTACGGCCAGCTTTATTTTCCCTCTCCCAGGGCCTTACCCATGCGACCATACCGTGCTCTTCTTCCATTTGACTATGGCGTGCAAACCGGCCGGGCCGACCGAGAGCCCGGCTGCCCGAGACAGATGGATGATTTCTTGTTCTGCAAAATCAATTCTTACGTTCCTCCCGTTTTGGTTCGGGTTAATTGGATGGATGCTACTCGTTCGAAAATCAAAGAATTGCCATTGCTTGATCGGAAATACTAGAAACACCTTCTTAACTTAGGCACGGAGGTCGCGGCATTTTTAGACCATTTTGTATCTGCCAAGCATGGATCTCAAATGATCTTTACGTTTTCAAAGAAATAAGGGTTGGTCATGGGAAGAGATGGGGGAGAGAAGGAAGAAAAGAATAATAAAGGAGAAAGCAGAGGATAAATGGTTCAAAAGTGTTGCCAAATCCATGTTCCAACGTCTAAGAAAAGTGTTTCGAGATTCAGTTAGTGACATAGATTTAATTTTCGTAGTCAATCAGCCGCAATGATTGATCTCACTGATACCCAATTCAATGGCCTCGTTTTAAATGACATTAAGTTCGATCGCCTTGACACGTATGACACCAGGCACACCAATTTATGATCTCAGTAATATTTTGCCTATTTTTCTCAATTTACTATCGATTTACACCGTTTTTCTCTAGTGCAATGATCATTTTGCCCCTATCCTCTTCAACCAGCAACTCTTCTTCAACGCCGGAGCCGCCTCCCCCAACGCCAGCGCCTCCCCTGAACGTCGGCGCCGCCTCCCCAACGCCGGTGCTGCCTTCCCCAATATGGTCAAGTCACTTATAGAAAATGAAAAAAGCAACGGTAAATTGAGAAAAATAGGCAAAATGTCACCGAGGTCATAAATTGATGTGTCCGATGTCATACGCGTCAAGATGATCGAACTTAATGTCATTTGCAACGAGGCCATCGAATTGGGTGTCAATGAGGTCAATCTCCCGAAATTAGTACTTTCGATTGAGCAATGGTGGTTCTCTAATTTCTGAATTTAGCAATGCCATCTATGTGATTAGCTTATTCCTTACCAGTGTTTTGAGTGGTTTTTTGGACATGTAAAATTTTATCGTAATGTTGCGTGCTTATTCCGTACTTGTTAAAATTTATGCTTGTTCCGTACTTCTAAATTTTTTTATCTTATCTTAAGGAAATAAAACTGACCACCGATATTCCTTCGAAGAGTTTATATGCTTGTTTAGATCTCTAGTATTTTATGGTAAGATTTTGGGTATAAAGCAATGTTTATCGCTATATAGGTGGATTGTAGGGAGCATCGACGTTTACCTATATTTCTTGATAACAAGCATGGTGAATTTGTTCTAAAAAAAAATGGTGAATTGAAGTTCTAATATAATTCATGTATAATGATAACAATAATTCATTTATAATATGCGACGGTATAGATCTTGATATATCTCTAATATAGTCTAATTGTTGAAGTCTAATATAGATTACATGTTAACAACTCTACCTTATTGTAGTTATCTTGATCTCTACCTTGTTGATCTCCATATCATATTTATATTATTTTTTTATGCTAGCATGACGCATTGTGGAGACGTGTCTCAAATACCAAGTTCTCCTTTACCTCGATGCATGGAGACTCCATTATATCCTATTTAACAATATATGATAGATAGATAGATAGATAGATAGATAGATAGATAGATAGATAGATAAGTTACTACTTTGGTTTTATTTTTTAATTTTTTTATAATATATAGTCGATAATGGCTATTTTTAATTTTAATTTTAGTTTATAGTGTTGTAGTTAACACATACATTTTATATTATTTATTCATATTTTTATTTAAATACAATTTTTTTTGGCTTTTCTATTTTTTAGTTAGCATGAACTTTTTTTTTAGTTCTCGTGAGTGCATGACTTTTCCATTTAATCTAAATCATTATAATATGGCAACGCTGTAATCGATTGTGTTTTATCTCATTTATGAGGATTTTTAAGTTGATAAATGTTATTTTGCAGAGTCATAGTTATTTAGGACCCAATTCTTTTCAGCTTAACGACTTATCTACGTTTTAAAAAGACATATGTTCTGAGTTTTTTTAGTCTATTTTTTCGTTGTTTTGAAGGTGGGTCCTAACGCTTTAAAAAGCAAATCAAACGAGATGGATCCGAATCTCGAGACTACCTTGAGAAGCGTTTAAAATTCAGTCATTTCAGCCATTCAGCCGTTAAGATCAGCTGAAAAGAACAAGGCCTAAGTCCCGACCAACCGAATAAATGAAGAAGTTTCGATCGACCGGCGCCAGCAACCAATATCGGGTCAACAAAAACTCAAGTTTCAACCCGTTAGTGGCCCATGCATCCAAACACTTGACAATCCAAGCTATATGCGGGATCTGACAAACT
Organism: Raddia distichophylla; assembly: GCA_005191435.1. Classification (NCBI taxonomy): domain Eukaryota; kingdom Viridiplantae; phylum Streptophyta; class Magnoliopsida; order Poales; family Poaceae; genus Raddia; species Raddia distichophylla. The sequence continues at coordinate 1,662,660 of SPJY01035639.1, forward strand.
ATCACGCCAAGCAAACATGATCCCTAAAGAGAATCACAACCAGAAAGAGTGAAGAATCACGATCACATAAAATGGGGAGATATGGCACAATAAATATTCATAATCATCGCTAAATAATTTTGTAGAGTCATAGTTGATATGTACTTTCTCAGTGGGACTGACTATCAAAGATGCCTAAGTCCCGGTCAACCGAAAAAATGAAGAAGTTTCGGTCGACCCGCGCCAGCAACCAATATCGGGTCAACAAAAACTCAAGTTTCAACCCGTTAGTGGCCTATGCATCCAAACACTTGACAATCCAAGCTATATGCGGGGTGTCCGACAAACTATCACACCAAGCAAACATGACCCCTAAAGAGAATCACAACTAGAAAGAGTGAAGAATCACGATCACATAAAATGGGGAGATATGCCACAATAAATATTCATAATCATCACTAAATAAAATAAGTGTTAGTTAATTTTATGATAGAATCACACTACAATTATACTAAAATTGCACATTATTAAAAGTACAATGTTAGTTTTACCGAGTGTAATTTTAGATTGACTAGAACAACATGATAATGTCAAACATATATAGGAACAAAAAAGTATGTGAGCACGCGTATTTAGCAAATCTACATAGTAGTAAAGCATAAAAATTAACAAATAAAATAGATAATTTGATAAATAGCAATTTCATATTAAAGTTGCACCTTGTTAAGTAGTACAATTTTAGTGTTATTAGAGTGCAACTTTAAAATTGCTGATAGTTAAGAAAATTTCAGACGCATGAGAATTAGCAAATCTATTTTTATTTAAAACTTTATCATTTTAATATAGTAGGCATGGACTCTTTTCTAATATTTATCGTATAACTTCGTATAATGTATGCTATACGAAGTTATTACGGTGTTGTAGTTAACACATACATTTTATATTATTTATTCATATTTTTATTTACCAAAAAAAAGATTTGGTCAAATTTCAAAGTTTAAATTTCATATAGATTTCAAAGAAATTGAAATTTGGTCAGTTTCAAATTTCAATTTGAAAAGTTTTCAAAAAGAATAAATTAGTGCTAATTTCAAATTTAAATTTTTCACCCATATTTTTTTATTAAGGCCCTGTTCTTTTCAGCGTATCGTACCGTTGCGTATTACTGTAGCAAATTTTGTTATTTTTATATAGCCTATATGTTATGATAATTTGAAACAATTTTTTCGTAACTTTTAGTAGTCATTCCAAAGATCCTAAAACTATTTTTTAATTATTTTTTATAATCTTTAGGCCTCATTTTGAGGGCTCTCAAATTTGCTACAGTAATACGCCAACGCAACGATACGCTGAAAAGAACAAGGCCTAAGTTAGATTTGAAAGTTTTTAGTTTCTTTGACTTTTCAAATTTAGTCTAAATTTATATTTATTGAATTTTTTAAGATATTAAACTTCAAATTCTAATCAAATTTCTGATTTTTGGGATTAAAAAAACCGTAAAAAGGTAATTTTATACATGAAAAATGGTTTGACTAACAGATTTTGGTCAGCAATGGCATTAGAATGCAATAAAATGATTGTAATGGCATATAAGGAAGAGACGACTTTGCAATGGCACGTTTGATCTATCTAACTTTGCAATGGTATGAAAAATTTGACCCAATAAGAGAACGTTAGGGTTCAAGCTGCTCTATGCGATATGCCTCCTTAAAGAGAAAAAGTTTCATATGTCGCAGCAAGAAAAAAAAGTAAGAACATCCGTGGCAGATGCTCCAAAATACTATAGTTTTGGATAGAGTAGCTGATGGAGGAAGAAATTATTCGAAGCATAGTGTAAATTACGAAGAAAGTTTGAAAAAAATAGAGTGATTAGTTAATAAAAAATGGAGTGTAACCATAGAATAGTTGATGCTCCTCGAGGCCATTCTTCTTCGGTCGGACCTAATGCAATGCCTAGAGAACAGTGTGAGCGTGGATTTGGAGGCGGCAGGATGTGCAGAATGCGCTCGGGGCACGAGCATGAAAATAAGGGCAGATGCCTTGTCTTTTTTACCGCTGCACGGGTAACAGAGGGGTTGGTGATCCAAACTACCACATCTGTGTAACCTTTGCGTAGTGGAGTAATTGCAAAAGTTCGAGCCTTTTGGCCAAGAAGAATACTCTCCTACTGTAGATAGACAAAGATTAGGCGATTTGCTCGTGCTGTCGTGCTACTCCCAAGAGGATTTACGATACCACCGTGTTAATCGAAATGATATCATGTAGGTCAGGGAAGATTGATGAGGTGTGGAATCTAGAGGTTGCATCTTTGGATGCTCTGAATTCTTTTATCATCAAGCTGAAAAGAGTTAAGAAGTTCCTCAAAGGATGGGGAGCCAATCTTTATGGTCATAGGAAAAAGCAAAGAATGATTCTTCAGAAAAGATTGAGTATGTTGGAAGATAAAGAAAGTCTCAATACAATTTCGAGAAGGGAGTGTGAGGAGAAAGTAGGGATTATTAAAACTATTCATGATCTGTTAAAAGAGGAGGAAAATTTATGGCATCAAAAAGCTCGGTCTGATTGGTTATTGAAAGGTGATCTCAATACCAAGTATTTTCATATGATTGCTAGTGGTAAAAAAAGGAAAAAGTCCATCACTCATTTTGTTGAAAATGACATGATAATCAAGGGGGATGATAAACTGGCACACCATGCTACTAATTTCTATAAAAATCTATTTGGTTCTCAAGATGTGACCAGATTTAATGTTAGTAATGCTGTATGGGACAATGGTTGTGTGTTATCCAAGTGTGATAATGTTGACCTAACCTGCCCCTTTACTGAGAAATAAATCAAGCAAGTCATAGATGAAATGGGAAAAAACAAAGCACCAGGCCCTGATGGTATACCAGCTGAATTTTATCAGAAATGCTGGAGTGTTATTAAAAAAGACATCTTGTTGCTTTTTGAGTATTTCCATTCTGGTGATTTAGATATAGAAAGACTAAACTATGGATCCATTGTGTTGATCCCAAAGTGCCCTGAGGCCGAGGTAGTGAAACATTTTAGACCCATCTGTCTTTTGAATGTTATATATAAATGGTTCACCAAAGTATTGACTAATAGACTGCAAGGAGTGATGAATCAGCTTATTAGCAATACCCAGAATGCTTTCATCCCCGGTAGGTTTATCACGGATGGGATTATGGCCCTGAATGAGGTGATTCATCACACCAAACAAAGCAAAAAAGTGGAATATTTTTTAAAATTGACTTTGAAAAAGCCTATGATAAGATAAACTGGGATTTCCTCATGAAATGTTTAAAATGGAGGGGTTTTGAGGAGAAATGGTGCAAATGGATGGAGATGGTGATAAAAAATGGAACCCTTTTAGTAAATATCAATGGTTTTAAAGGGCCCTATTTTAAAAGCTTCAAGGGGGTTAGGTAGGGAGATCCTTTGTCTCCATTGCTGTTTAATATTGCTGTGGATTGTCTTAGCAGAATGATGACTTTTGCTCAGAAAAAAGGGAAAATAAAAGGGTTAGCAGATGACTTAATCAAGAATGGAACCCCTATTTTCCAATATGCTTATGATACTATTCTTTGTCTTCAAGATGACATAGAATCTGCAGTTAATGTTAAATTCATGTTGTCAATCTTTGAGAAAATGTCAGGCCTCAAAATTAATTTTCTTAAGAGTGAGATTATTTCTGTTAATGGAAATGATACCTGTCGGTGAAAAATCACGAGACAGGTCCCTCCGAGAGACTACGGAATTTGTTCGGCCAGGGGGTAGCACTGTTGTGCCTCGAACCGCCCTCGAGCTCCCAAGAACAGTAAGAACACACGCGATGTACCCAGGTTCGGGCCCCCGAGGTGGGTAATAGCCCTACTCCTGCTTGAGCTCTCGCTCTAGGTGTGTATTGCGAATGAAATGAGGTGGGAGGAAGACAATGGAATGGAACCCCCTTTCCCGTGGTGGCTTGGCCCTTATATAGTGTGGGCGAGCCCGAACCGACGGGGAGAGAGAAACGGGGGACGTCTAGCCTATTACATGATCACTGTACTGGCAGGTATACAATAAATGCCGTGCTGTCGTAGCCGCCTGCTACGCACGTCCTGCTGCCTTGTCGCGTCCCATCGGTGGCAGGTGGGGCCCATAGTCCCGCCGACCCTGCCAGCTGCTCACGTGGTCGTCGATACGGTGCGGGCCCTGATCGCCCGCCTGCCCGCTGATCTGCCACGTATCCTGGTCGCCGAACTGCTCGCCCGGCGCGCCGCGTGTCCTGGCCGAGGCGGTGCTCGCCCGCGTACTGGAGCTTGGTCGCCCGCCTGGCTCGCGGAGGGCTCGCCCGCGTGCTGGGGCCAGGTCGCCCGCCTGGCACGGGAAGGGCTCGCCCGGTCTCCCGGCGCGCGGGTCTGGTCGCCCGCCTGCTCGCCGAGAGCGCTGCGCCTTGGGCCCAGTTCCGAGCGATGGGGCCCACGTGCCCGCCAGTCCACTCAGAACCAGACCCGGTCTTCACGGTCCTTCTGGATGACGCCGTCTTCTACCCCCTTTCTGGAGGAGGTGGAGAGGACACCCCGGTACCTTATGTACCGACAAATTTCAAAGTTTAAGTTTCATATAGATTTCAAAGAAATTCAAATTTGGTCAATTTCAAATTTAAATTTGAATAGTTTTCAAAAAGAATAAATTCGTGCTAATTTAAAATTTAAAATTTTCACGCATATTTTGTTTTTTATTTAAATTAGATTTGAAAGTTTTGTTTTGTTGATTTAAAATTTTCAAATTCAGTCTAATTTTAAATTTATTGAATTTTTTAAGATATTAAACTTCAAATTCTAATCAAATTTCTGAATTTTTGGAATTAAAAATCAGTGCTAAAACCGTAAAAGGATAATTTTAACACGAAAAATGGTTTGACTAACAGATTTTGGTCTGCAATGGCATTAGAATGCAATAAAATGATTGCAATGGCATATAAGGAAGAGACGACTTTGCAATGGCACGTTTGATATATCTAACTTCGCAATGGTATGAAATATTTGACCCAATAAGAGAATGTTAGGGTTCAAGCTGCTCTATGCGGTATGCCTCCTTAAAGAGAAAAAGTTTCATATGTCGCAGCAAGAGAAAAAAAAAAGTAAGAGCATCCGTGGCAGATGCTTCAAAATACTATAGTTTTGGATATATAGAGTAGCTGATGGAGGAAGAAATTACTCAAAGCATAGTGTAAATTATGAAGAAAGTTTTAAAAAATAGATTGATTAGTTAATAATGAAATGGAGTGAAAGGATAGAATAGTTTATGCTCCTCGAGGCCATTCTTCTTCGGTCGGACTAATGCAATGCCTAGAGAACAGTGTGAGCGTGGATTTGGAGGCGGCAGGATGTGCAGAATGCGCTCGGGGCACGAGCACGAAAATGAGGGCAGATGCCTTGTCTTTTTTACCGCTGCACGGGTAACAGAGGGGTGGGTGATCCAAATTACCACATCTGTGTAACCTTTGCGTAGTGGAGTAATTGCAAAAGTTCGAGCCTTTTGGCAAGAAGAATACTCTCCTATTGTAGATAGACAAAGATTAGGCGATTTGCTCGTGCTGTCTTGCTACTCCCAAGAGGATTCACGATACCACCGTGTTAATCCAAATGATATCATGTAGGTCAGGGGAAAAAAAAATATCCATTAGATTGCGGTGGGCGTGGGCCTAGATCGATTACAACGGTTCAAATTAAATTTATTATTAGAGAAATTCTCATATAAATCAGATAAAAAGAAAAAATCTCCAATATCGACTATAGTGGGGCAAGACTATAACGGTATAGATTAAAATAAAAAATTCATATCTGATATAACTAAAAAAATTTTAAAAAAAGAAAGTCGTTTTCAACTACAAAACTAGAAAAAGAATATATATCAAGTACAAAATTAAAACCCAAATTCAAAATAAAATAATAGAAAAGTCCATATAATTAACTACATACTAGAAAACGTCAATATCAACGCAAAAAAAAATTAAGAAATATAAAAAATGACCACGTCAACAAATAACCTAAAAAATAATCTATAGTATAAATTTGAAATAAAGAATAATAAAAAAAGTCCATGTCATGCAGGGATACACCAAGCCATCACTTTAATAGGAGAAATTTCCATGTAAATCGGATAGACAGAAAAAAAAAATCTCTATCATTGATCACATTGGGACGAGATTATAATATTTATACTAAAATAAAGAGTTCATATTTGCTACAACTAAAAATTAAGAATAAAAACATTTAAAATAGTAATAATAGAAAGAAGAGTTCATATCGACTACGAAACTAGAATAGAGTCGGTATCAACTAAAATGTTATTAAAAAACACAAATATATAATAAATATATACATGATAGAAAAGGAGTCGATGGCAGCTACAAAAGTAGACAAAGAGTTCATATCAACTAAAAAAATAGAATAAATTGGAATAAGAATAATAGAAGAACGAATTCATATATGTCAACTAGAAAAGAATATATATAAGCCAGGAGACAAGAAAAGTACAAGTCTGCCGTATTGAAATAGTTAAAAAAAGGAAATAATATCAATTATGACACTAGAAAAGAGCATATATCAATAAATTTCAATATAAATTAGAGAAAAAAGATAATCACCGTCGATTACAGCATGGCTAGATTATGACAGCTTATATAGAAAGAAATAGTATACATGACAACAACTAAAAATGAAAATACATAAAATATAAATAAATAATGTAAGAAACATTCAATTTCAACTATAAATTAAACTAAAAACACAAATTTGGAGTAAAATATACAGAAATACTAATGGACAGTATATCGTCCCAACAATATGGGTGTTTCAAGTGATACTTCATGTGTTTTCATGCGGTGTTTCATGAACATTTCATATGTACTATATTTCATTAGTGTTTCACGCGGTGATTCGTGAGTGTTTCATGTGCTTCACTAGGTGTTTCACGTGAAACACCAAGTACCATTCAACGATATACCATCCGCTAGTCCATGCTAACTATATATAAAACTAGAAATGCCAACTAAAAAACGAGTATATCTATAATAAGAGACTATGTACACAGAGATCAAGGAGAAGGTAGATATCAAAATAACTATGCATAGTGGTAGTGATAGATTTAATAATGTACATCTAAGAAGATTAGAGTTATGAGCATATCTTTAAAAGTAGACTTAGACTATAATATAGATAACCAAAATCAATAATGCTATATAATAGGAAAAATTTTCATTGGACATGATCACATGAATTATATTAGAATTTACATATACAGTAAAACTTTTAAAACAAATATAGCTAGGCAAATGCCCAATACACCCTGCTCGTTATATTGAAACATTAAATTAATCTCAACCCTTCTAGATAGATACCATAATAACGAAAACAATTACACTAAGCCCATGAATATATGGTCTTACATTGTAAGCTCAAAGCTCGTTCACCATGTCGTCGATCAGTCGGGGACATGGTAGGAGGACCAAATGCCAAACCCCATCGTAGACAACAATCTCATAGCCTTGATCCTCGTAAGATTAGAACTTGGGACCCACCCGTTATACCCTACTCCCTGGCTATGCCAGGTAGGTTTTCTAAAACTTTGGAGAAGGGGCAGGTCTGTCAGGGCTTGCCGTGTCAACGCCACCAAAGAACTGTTTAGGACAATACGGTTGTGACCAACACCACCACCACTGTCGGTTAGAGCAATGGCGCGGTTTAGATGCGGAATCCTCCTCCGTGCGTATGACTCAACGACGGACACCACAGAGAGGGAGAGGAAGCTCCGCGACATCCTCTTGTAGGTGCATTGCCGTCGTTGCACATCTCCAAGTCAATGCCGAGCCAAGCAAAAGTCCCACCACCGTTCGCAACCGGTGCAGACAAACACCTTTCACCAATGAAGCACACCACATAATCATCGTCCACTGCAGCTTTGTTGCCAGAAGTTGCAGGAGATCCATCTCCTCTTTAGGATCTGGGAGGAACCACGGTAAGGACAACAGCATAATCTAAGGCCTAAACCCACACTACTACATAACATAGCCCATTAGCCCCCACGTCTCGCTGGTCACTAACTCCCAATCCCACGAAGCCAATTTTCTCAATTTACTTCCGCAGTTAATAGTAACCGCTGTGATAGACCGGAAACTGCACTAATTGCTTTGCTCAGGTCAGGTACGTGATTAAAGTGTACTGCTGGCTGAAAACTGTCTCAGCGGTGGGTCAGTCGATCTACCGGCAGGTTTCAAATCATGCGTGCCATCTTCCTCGCTTTGCACACGTGAATACAAATTTTACGATATTGTTTTTAAGGGTGACTTGTATATTTGATTTTCTGTATTTTACTACGTGTCTGCCTTACTATCTACTCGTGTTGTAAGATTAGTACCGTGCAAAAGCTTATGACTCGGGAGGTGCGCAGGGGCGTGTGTACAGTGTACTAGGACCATGCTGTGCAGCACGTGCGCGATCCCTGTGCTGTGATCGGGGGAAAAAAAAAGCGTACTAGCACTAGTGACAAGTTGCAACGAATCCTGATAGAGAATAGAGAGATGTAAACGTTGGCGCACGGATCGCGGGGGAGGTGCCCCCTCTGTCCGTGACATCTACTTAAACTAATCGTCCGTCACGTCTGCTTTAACCGCCTGCCTGCAGCCCTCTGACCACGATATGATTCTTTTTGCCTGAAAGCCCACGTCCAACTCGGATGATCCAGGGACCCATCTGCAACGGTTTTGCATACACTAGGTACTACATAGAAATATCGTACGTAGGTATGTAAATGTAATACTCCCTCCGGTAGCATAATAGTAGACGTTTTAGTTTTTTTTCTGAAGTATCAAAAAAGTAGACGTTTAAGGAGGCATTAACTCAATCGCCAGCTTGCAGCCCGCATGCATCCAATCAGCAACCGCGCTGCCAGCGAAAAAGAAAAAAATTGGCGTGCGCTAGACTCGAACCACGGACCTGAGCCTTGGATAAATAGAGTTCCACCAATCGCACTACACGCTGGTACTGCCTCAAAGAAGGTAGAGCATAAGGATAATAAGTACCGTCTTGGTATTCAAAATCTTGCCAAAAACGTCTACTTTTCTGAAACCGGAGGGAGTAGTATCTCTAACGCTGATCTAATCTTAAATTTTAGACTGGGAATAGTAAAATTTAGAACCGAGGTCAGATTTAGGACTAGCATTGGATATTATCCTAAAGTTTCCTCAGTCAAACCCACTCAAGTTTCCTCGGTCAAACCCACTCGTTCCAAAGTTAATCATCTTTGTTGGATATATTTAAAAATAAATAATATATATGTAAAAATCTTGATCAACCGATTGAATCATAGTAAATTCCAGTCCAAAATCTCAATCAATCAAGGTAAAGAAAAAAATCAATTTGCTACAGGAGTTCAACTATATTGACCTTTTGAAATTCATTTTAGGTCCTAACATCTATGTCAATTGTAAAATAGAAGAGAAAGTAAACCACTTATAAACCGTATGTGTGTGTACCCGAAGGAATATAAGAAATGAGATACAAATTGTTGTTGGACAGAGTCGAGAATTAGAGAGGCGAATAGTAGTAGGAAGGGACTATAATAGTTAAAATAGGGTGGCTGTTGAAGAAGGTGATATTACGAAGGCATTTTGGTTATTTTTTGGGAAAATAAAGGAAAAGAGGGAAATAGGAGAAATGAAATGAAAAAAGAATTCACAACCATAGTGTCAAATAATAAAGGAAAAAAGTCCCTACATGCCATTGTCAACTGGTCTAGTCTCGTATATGTCATCACTTGTGTCGATGATATGTGGGTCTTGCTTTTCACATGTCTTAGACTAAGGATGACATAAACGATAATGTGATTTTTCTTCAGCGTCATGTAAGATTGTTATGAATTGAGCTAATAACAAAAGGGCACTACTACGTAACACTGTACCATTAGGGACTAATTTGATGGTATAACGAAATGATAAAACCGACCTTCCTCCGACCCTTATCTTATTTGCCTTGATTCCCTTTTTCTCTACGCCGACAGCGCCTCCCGCCCTCGTCTCCGTGATTTTGCCTTCCCGCCTTCACCCCTTCTGTATCCCCTACTTTATCATCCTGATCCCCTTCTTCATCTTTGCCCTGCCCTTTTCTCTCTCATCTCCCATGGCTCTCCTGTTACTGGATCCGATCGTCGCCTCCTGCTACCCCTCCTCCTCCTTCCTCACCGTCAGATTCATTCCGTGCGCCTTCCCCTCCTCCATCACCACCAATGACCTACAACACCATCGCCGTCTTGCCGCTTCGCCATACACCCTCCCGCCACCACGCCCTACCTGCCCCTAACTCAGGGTCACCATGTGCTACGTCACTTGCCATCATCAGCCCGACCACCTTGAATCAACCTTGCAGCTCTAGGGTCAGTTGTCGCCATGCTCCCACCCCCATAATACGTTTCCCACTACCAAGCTGCCACCTCCGAGGCTTTCTTTAAGCTCATGGGGGCACATAAAACTCATCCCTAAACTAAAAACCAAATACCTAAACAAGGGCGGAGGGGCGGCACCAACGAGGTAACTAAAAAAGACTCACGATATGTGTGTAAGTCAGACGTGCGAAGTAGACCTGCTCATGGGTACCCCGGCCCGACCCAAAAAAACCCGACCCGACCAGTGCACCGGGTCAGGTCGGGCCTCAATTTGAAGCCCGATCATCGGGTCGGTTTTAGGCCTAAAAATATTGCAAAATTAGCCGTGCGAGATCAGGTTATCGGGTTTTGGGTTGGGTTCGGGCCTGGATTTGTGACTCGGTGCACCGGGTCGGGTCGGGTTCGGGTCGGCTGATTTTTTGTCGGGCTTTAAAATACCTGATCTTAACCCGTTCGAACCCGACAAATGATCAGGTCCGGTGCGAAGGGAGTTGTCGATGTCTGGGAATCGCGCTCCTGAAGAGCAGCGGGTCCACGGACCGGCAGACGAGTTTGTAGATGGAGTGAGGCCCAACGACAACCCTTCCCAGCAACTCGAGGCGGCGGCCCAGCCGGTGGGGGCTAAGGCCGCGCAGTCTTCCCGAACAAAGGCCTGGTGCGACTTGATGATCCGGGTACAGGTCCTTAGTACGGTGCAAGGGAGGAAAAGAGAAGATACGAACCACGAAGACACGGTCGATTTACCTTGGTTCGAGCCCCCACTGCCGGGTAATAGCTCTACTCCAGCTTAGTTGATTATATGGTGGAAACAGTACAATGGTGCCGAGACCGGGCTTGAAGGCACCGATCCCGAGCTTACAATGGAGGTGACTAAAGGCTAAGACTACTTGCTAAGGAAGCTTCGGATGCGGGTGTTGCTTGTGCCCAGATGGAATCGGATTGGGGGATCTCGGGTGTTGGATTAGCCGTCCCCTCGAATGTCCAGGAATCCTTTTATAGGCGCGGTGGGCCGCCCAAGGCTGATACGGCGGGCCCCGCGCTGGTCTTTGCTTTAGTGGCGAGGCTCTTGTCTCGTTCTAGGGTCATGTCGGGTCTCTACGCCTGTAGGAAGAAGCTGGTCGGGTTAGTACTGGACACGTGTTTGTCTTAACATGCCGGTTCAGGGGCGAGAACTTCTCTAGGGAGAAAGCACTTTCCCTTTATCCCCAATATAGCCTTGACTGGATCGAGCCAGCCCCGCGCCACCCGTTGGGGGTGTCGCGTAGCGTAACAACCATCCGTTGTGCGCCAAAGAGGGCAAACGATGAGACGGGTTGCCCGCGTGCTCTTCTCCCGGGCTGTGGGTCCCCTGGGAGATACAGTTGGTTCCGGTCAAGGCCGGAGAAAGTGTGGTGGGACATGGAAGCTGTCGCCATTCGCCCACGGGTAAGCGGATTACCCGAGGGACCTTCTCCTGGGCTAAGGATAGCCCGGGAGGTACGTGGTGCCGCAGGGTTTGACCCGGTCAAGCCCGGGGCAACCGCTGGCGTGTTAGACGCTTTCGTCAGTACGGCCGGGAACGGCCTCTTCGATCCTCTTCTCGTGCGATGGGCCGGTAAGGAAACGGCCCAAGGCCCGTCCCAGGATGGGCCGTTTATCAATCACCAACAGCCAGCCCCCGAGCCTCGAGCGGGTCGCGCAGTGAGCCGGTCTGAGGTTCAGAGGAGACCTCCCCTACGCGCTGGGCGGGAAGATTTGGCTCGGGAACCAAAGTTTGAGCATTGAACCCGATTTAACGTAAAGGTGGGGCAGTTACGCCTTCTCTACTCCCACGATCTTCGCCTCGACTGTTGTCTTCTTTTATAAGGCAGCGCTCCAGGGGTAACTCCTTGCTACGGAAACATCCCCTTCACCCTTCTCTTCGTCTCCCCAACTCGCTCCCTGCATTCTTGCTTCCCGCTTCCGGCCGCCATGGTGCTCATTGGGGATAGCACTTTGACGAGGGAGAGGATGGTGGAGCTGGAGAGGGACGGCTTTGTGAAGCCGGGCTCGTGGAGGCTCCTAGGTGCGGAGCAGGAGCTAAGGCCGGAGCCCGATGAATTGGTATGTTTTGAGAGCTCGGCCATTTGCGGGTTTCGCGTGCCGGAATCACAGTTCATCACCGACTTCTTTGCCTTTACGGAGTTGAGGCCAGAGAACCTGTCCCCGCAGTCCTATGTTCATCTATCAATCTTCGCGTTCCTGTGTGAGGCGCACTGCGGGGTCCGACCAACGGTGAGCCTTCTCCAGCACTTTTTTGAATTGAAGCCCGTCGGCCGCCGAGTGGGCAACGGCAGGGTTTTCTACCTGACCGCGCGCCGAGCCCGAGGAAGCCAATCGTACCCTGAGTACGAGGTGAGGACGAAGGTCGACGGTTGGGTCCGGCGGTGGTTCTACCTGAACCGTGGGGGCTCGACCCTGGGATATTCCTCAGCCGCGCCGGATACCCCGATCTTCCAACGCAGCGAGCCCAACCGGAGGATCAAGTCACGGAGGACGAGATCAAGGGGCTCGTCAGGAAGGTTCTGACGGGCTACGAGGTCGTCGTCGGCTTTGTCCGGCACCGGATCAGCCCGCTGGGCGCCGCGAGCGATGTGTCAGTGACATGGATGGTTGGGAGGATCCCGACCGGGATTTTCACGAAGGTAGGCGTGAGTTGCTTCCCATGCGCTTGATTTCGAGTTAAGGTACGTTGTGACCGTCTGTGATGTAATGTAGGTCTCCCGAACCGCGAGGTCGCGCGGATCGCAGGGATGCTGCTACCTATGGATAAGACTCCTCGCCCCATCCGACTTGTGAAGGATCGGCTGTTCGAGGTTAGTGCTCGCAAGGTGTTTGATCTAATCTTCCGCCGTGCGCGTGCCCACGAGACCTTGACGAGTCATGTCGACCGTTTATGCAGCGGACGTGGAGGACAGCTGAAAAGACCATTCAGGCCTCGGGCTCAGAGGAGGGGCGCTCGCCGGCGGCATCTGGCGGGACGCTGGTCCTGTCAGGCGAAGGAAAGCCAGCGCCGCGGACGACCGCGGCGGGCTTAGCACACGCGGGTGCAGAGGCGCACGCAAGAAAACGTGCGGCGCCCGCACAGGTGAGCCTCCATTCTCTGACTTGGGTCGAGCGCTAGGTTCCAGCGGCCCTTAAGCTCCGTCTTGCGTGCGTTCAGGGCGCGGCGCCTACGAAGAAAAGGAGGACATACCAGCCAGCTCCAGATAGCGATGATGAGGTGGTTGTGCTGACGTCGGGCCCGCCACCAGCAACGGTCCCGCGGCGAGGACCCACGAGGAAGGTTCCCGCAGGGCGCAAGGGAGCGGCTTTGCTCACCACGAGCCGTGTCGGCGGGCTGGAGACAGAGCTCTTTCTGCGTCCTACGCCAGGGGTGTACGAAGACACCGAGCTCGAGCCGGCGCGTAAGTTTCCCACATTACATGCTACTACTCTGTTTTTCGTGTCTGATCGCCGTGCTCTTTGTTGCAGTGCGTAGCGCCAAAGTGGTCACCGAGGTGTTGCTCCCCTCCGCTAAGGCCGTGGCGGCTGAAGACGAGCCGGTCGAACCTATAGGAGGGGTGCCTTTGCTGCAGCAGCTGGAGGCCGCCGGGCTAACGAAGGATGAAACGGCCGAGCCCAGAGGAGATGCGCTCCAGATAGCGCAGCTAGAGGCCGCCGGGCTGGCGGAGTCGAAGGGCAAGAACCAGCTGATCCGCGGAGGATCAAGATACTGCCTACCGGCGGCGGTATTGGACGCTTCCGCGGAAGTTGCGAAAACGGTGCAAGTCGTCGTGAGTGATTATCCGGTGTGGATCATGCCCTTGCGCGTGGAAGGGCGCACGGCGCATGGATGGTGGCCGATCGACCGCAGGGGGATCGCCGACTATTTCAAGACCCCGGTTGGGAAAGCGCTTCCGGGGGATGGAGGAAGCCGTGAAGATCCAAGCCCAGACAGCTCATGAAGAGGCAG
>SPJY01035639.1:1685861-1707167 GCA_005191435.1 Raddia distichophylla
AGTTTCATGTTCTTTTTCTTTTCACTAATGATCATGTCATTACTCCTAAGAATGGTGCATTCTTACTTTTCTATGACATTCATCATTTCACTCAATTTATTAAAGTCAAGATGATGGGCGCGGATGCGGGGTCCCGTTCTTCTGGTGAGAGATGGTAAAGATAACTCGGTAAGGTGTCACGGAGACCTAAACGATCCGGCTTCCAACCCCGCAAAGGAACTGGAAATCCCGGCGATCGCTAAACCACCACGACGATTGTTATCGACCGAACCAGAGGCACGATCGACCTGTCCACGAAGGACGGTTCCTGCAAGCAACCGAAGAACGAGCAAGAACACAAGATAAGCAATCTGAATTGCGAATATATATTAAGGATAACGGGGTTCAGAATCTTGGTCCTGTTGGTCTAGCCGACAAAAGAAGAACAAGGCGACATCTCACACGACAGTGACGAAATCAACTAAACAAAACCCCACTAAAACGTAGCACGGCGTGGGACTTATATAGGGCGGCGGCCAGAGGAGGGGCGCCCAAACAGGTGCCCACATGTACTCAACCCTAACTCTAGGGGTACACGGGCTTTGGGCCCAAAAGTATGGCGACGCAGCGCCGGACAGTTTCTGTCCATCAGATTCTTTTCGCCATTCCTGTTGACTCGGATGGAATTTGGAGGCGTGGTTGGATCCGTTGGAAAGCTTATCTGTATAGCTTTCCATAGAGTCCTTATTTGCCTCATTTGGACGTCGTATGTGATCTGGACGTCCGTTTGAAGATGCGCTGGTCCTGGCAGTCCGAACCGGACCTGGCAGCGAGTTCGACGTCCTCCCGTCTTGGGCAACCGCGTCATTGATGTCCTCATCACCCTTTCTACAAGATAGTAGATTGGGAAGGCATCACCAGGGAAAGCACGGGTAAGTTCCTCAAACGCTCATCCCTTCGATGGTGATTCATCCGAAGAGGAACTAATCTCATCTTCTGTTTGGGTAGTGATCAAACCGACAGACGCATGGGTGGTCGAGCAGGTCGACGCCATGCTGAAGGCTGCCAGGCAGGACACTGAGGTCACCGGCGAGGTGGCCTACACTTGTCCAAGGAACGTACTCGTCCGCTCACCTGAGGTAACTCGTGGGACCCATCTGAGTTGCTAGACTTATACGGTCCATGGCATGCTAACATTCACCTCGAAATGCGTAGGACGAGCAGCTGATTCTTGGAGGGATCGTCGAGGAGCTCTTTGAGTCTGATAAGGAGGGAGCAAATAAGGGCAAGGCCAAGGCGGCCGTAAAGCCCAAGGTGGCTACCGAGCCGACGCCACCAACCGCCTCCGAAGCCCCCTGCGGCGAAGAAGCGCGCCGAGCAAGTCAAGCACGAGCGCGGCCAGCCAAGGGGGGAATACCCAAGCCTATTCCTCCTCACCGAGCAGAGCGACGAGTAGGTACGGAACCTGAACCTCTGGCTGAAGCGCAATGCACAAGCTCACCCGAGCCATATGGGATGGCTGTAACGGATCGCCGAGCAGAGGAGGCTCGAGGAGAAAGTCGCTCGTAAGGAAACACTTCTTGTGTTGTGCAAAAAGAGTGCTCAGCTCAGCAAAGAGCTGAGTTTGTCGCCGCAAGCGTCCGAAGGCCAAGGCGAACAAGAAGCCAAGGAGCCACCAAGCAAGAGACGCAAGCTCCATCAAGGAGCGAAGAAGAAGGTCAAGTCCCCTGCGGTAGGTATGTAGTAGCGAGGCTCTCCCCTTCACATTCTACCAAACCGCGCAGGACCTAATGCACTTCTTTTTCATCAGCTGCCCAGGAGGAGATCGCCACAGACGACGTGGACGCGGCGATCGAGCAGTCTTTGCTACCCGAGCACCTACACGGTGCGTCGCGAGCAACGAGACTGCTCGCCCTCAAGGACAAGCTGGCGGCGTGAGCTGTTCTTCCACCAGGGTCCACCGACCAGATGGACGAGCTGAAGTGCGTGGTGGAAAGGCTAGAAGCCGAAGAAACTGGGAAAAAAGCCACGAAGGGCGGAGCCAAAGTGTTGGCGCTACCGGATGCCCGGGGCGAGACCGAGCAGACGGTCATTCCAGGCACTTCGTCGTAGGGGCAACCCATCCCTGTAGCGACGGAGATCACTAGCGAGCAGGGTGAAGGACCTGCCGCCAGGGAGCAGAAGGAAGGCCACGAGCAGGGCGCACAAGTCGTCCTGTCTGCGGACACACCGACGTCGCCGACCAGAGCGATGCCGATCTTACCCGAAGGCGAACGGGTAGAAGAACAAGAAGAAGGGTAGGTCGTCACTGCCTCCAGGCGAGCGCGCTCCCGGAAAGAGAAGAAGCAGCGAAAGAAGCGGAGGGAACAGCGCGCTGCGACCGCGCCGAGCATCCACGGCTTCGCAACCCGCGAACTTGGGAGGCGCCTACGCCTGAACTTGAAGCAAAGGCTTCGAGGGGTAAGACACAAACCGAACGTTGTTCGTTTAAGTTATCAGCAGCCCGATATAACAGACTTGCTCTTCTCTCACTCAGGTCTTGTGGGGCACCATGGAGGATCTCTAAGAAGGTGTCACCATCGAGCACGACTCCATTGCCGAAACCTTCCGGAATCAGCGCCGCACGAGGTGGCTCGAGGAGGAGCTCATGTCGGCGGCCGAAAGCCAGAACCGATTCGCGGCGGAGGTGAAGGAGCTCAAGGCCAAGCTGACCGGGGAGAGGGACCCATCCCCCCGGCTCTATCCAGGAGAAGCCGAGGAGCTTCGCAAGCTGACCGCGAGGGCGCAAGCCGCGGAAGGAAGGGTCGAAGAGCTGTCCGAGCAGCTCAAGACCGCCGAGAAGCGTCTCAGTCAGAGAGAGAGTCTGACTGAGTATCTGCGCGCCAAGACCGAAGAGGTCGAAGCCCTTCGCGCAGAGGCCAAGGAGCAGGCCAAGCACAGCAAGGAGGAAGTCGAGCGTCTCCGAGCTGAAGCCAAAAAAGGGATCAGAGTCCAAGGGGAAGTCTTGCACCTCAAGCTAGTGATTGAGGAGCTAAAGCAGCAGCTTGCTTCTATGTAGCAGTAGAACAGTACCCAAAAAGGGCCTTTGTACCTGTAAAACTTTTGTTAATGGAAATAAAACTTACCTTTTCCCCGCAAAAAAGAGCAGCAAAAAAGACAAGAACGAACAGAAAACTATGAGTAAGGCGAGACAGCGCTAGAGAGTTTTAAGAAAAACGGTAGAACGCCAGCCTAACTCCCAGCCCCCGTCGTGCTTCTGTTCGAAAACCTGAGTTTGCGAACTCGAACAGGTGTACAAGAGAAAGAGCGACACCCTAGCCCCGGTACGGACAATGCTTGAAGACCTAAGTTTGCGAATTCAAGCACGTGCGTAGAGAGAAAGAGCGATGCCCGCATCCTGATCGACTCGTTTCATGAACTGCTCGTTAACGTAAGTTAGGCTATTCCAAAGGGTAACTGAACAAGGAAAGTGCCTCTGCCGCAGGGGGCTTACGAGAGAAGGCTTTACCAAGTGGTTGTGCCGTGAGCGGTAAGTGCCTCTGCCGTGGAGGGCTTACGAGAGCAGACTTAGCCGCAAGGCGAAAAGCCGTGTTACGCAACATTGAGTTTAGGAACTTGCTAAAACTAGATGCGGGCAGGAAAAACCCGAAGATCGGGGAGTCAAGTGTTCGCAAGACCGGGCAGCCATCAAGTGTTATCATAGAGAAAGATAGCCTGAGAAGACAATATGTGAAAAGGGCCGCAGGGGGCCGTGAAAATTCACTGTTTAATGGATTGAACTTTACATGGCAGCCCGAGTGTCGACTTGTGATTAACTGGGGGGTCACCGTCGGCAATGAATTTGTACGAGGGGACGCTATCAAGAACTAAGCTAGGTGGTAGCACAAGACAAGGGTTTATACAGGTTCAAGCCCTCAACGGAGGTAATACCCTACTTCATGTGCTCTGGGATTATATATGTATCAAGATGCGGGATGCAAGATGATGGTATATGGTGATGATACTTCGTGTGTGCCGATGGCCTCTACCCCCTCCCTTTATATAGTGTAGGGGGAGATAGAGTTACAAGATGGTACGTGGTACACGGTAACTAATGCTGTTATGCTGTTACATGTCATGCATGTGTTGATCTGCTAATTACATGGAGATATATTATATCCTCGGAAACTTCCTTAGAGCTCAAGGCGCGTGTAACCCGAGTGGTCCCTGTCTTTGGTCAGCCGACTTGGATCGCCCCTCATCTGCTCCCTTATGGGCCTTCTAGAGGATACCCGGGGCCCATGTAGTCGATCCCTTAACAGCGCTTGCTCGAACTCGATCTCCTAGAAGGCACACGCGACTGGGCACAAATCAGAATGGCGCGCTACCAGCAAGTTCTTCGCCGGCACGCTGCCAAAATTGTCCGACCAAGGGCTTTGAAGGTGGGGTGGGCGACCTCGTTCTGCGCCGCGTCCAGAACCTGTCCAATGCCAACAAGTTAACTCCCCGATGGGAGGGCCCGTTCACGGTCGTTTCTACTGCTCGCCCGGGGGCTGTTCGCCTGGCTATGGAGGACGGGAGAGAGCTGACCAGCAGTTGGAACATCGACCAACTTCGTAAGTTGTTTGTGTAGGTCTTTCGTTTGTTTTCCTAACTCTGCGTTTTTGTAAAACTTCGCGCCTTTGTTCATCCAAGTCTCTCGGGCTACCATGTAAAGTTCAATCCAATAAATAGTGAATGTTCGCGGCCCCCTGCAGCCCTTTTCACATCTTGTCTTCTCAGACTACTTTCTATCTGGTAACACTTGATGGCTGCCCGGTCTTGCGAACTCTTGGCTTCGCGATCTTTAGGGTTTTCCTGCCCACATTAAACTTCAGCAAGTTCCTAAACTCAGGGTTGCGTAACACAGCTTTCCGCATTGCGGCTAAGTCTGCTCTCGTAAGCCCCCCACGGCAGAGGCACTTACCGCTCCCGGCACAACCACTTGGCAAAGCCTGCTCTCGTAAGCCCTCGCGGCAGAGGCACTTTCCTTGTTCGGTTACCTTTGGAATAGCCTATCTTACGTTAACGAGCAGTTCATCGAATGAGTCGATCAGGATGCGGGTGTCGCTCTCTCTCTACACACGTGCTTGAATTCGCAAACTTAGGTCTTCAAGCATCGTCCGTACCGGGGGCTAGGGTGTCGCTGTTTTGCTTGTGCACCTGTTCGAGTTCGCAAACTCAGATTCTCGAGCAGATGCACAACGGGGGCTAGGAGTTAGGCTGGCGTTCTACCGTTGTTTTCGAAAAGTTTCTAGCGCTGTTTTGCCTGGCTCTTAATTTCCTGTTCGTTCTTATCTTTTGCTGCTCTTTTTTGCAGGAAAAAGGTAAGAGTTCATTAACAAAAGTTTTTACAGGAGTACAAGACCCTTTCGGGTACAGCCCTACTGCTACTACTTAGAAGTAAGCTGCTCCTTCAGCTCCTCAATCACCAACTTGAGGCGCAGGGCTTCTTCTTGGGTTTTGATCCCCTCCTTAGCCTCAGCTCGAAGGCGCTCGGCTTCCTCCTTGCTGATAGTTCTGTGCTTGGCCTGCTCCTTGGCCTCCGCACGGAGGGCTTCGACCTCCTTGGTCTTGGCCCGCAGCTGCCCGGTCAGAATTTCGTTCTGACTCCGATGCTGCTCGGCGGTTTTGAGCTGCTCGGCCAGCTCCTTGACCCTTTTTTCCGCAGTGCTAGCCCTCGCGGCCAGCCCGCGAAGCTCCTCGGCTTCCTTCTGTGAGATCCATTGGCTGGATACCTTCTCCTGGAGGGCCGCAGAGGACTGCCTCTCTTCGGTCAATTGGGCTTTGAGCTTCTTCACCTTCGCCTTGAGTCGGCTCCGGCTTTTGGCCGAGGCGGAGGTCTGCCCCTCGAGCTCCCTTGCCCGGTGCTGCTGTTGGAGGGCTCCTAAGATGGCGTCGCGCTCGGTGACGACGCCTTCTTCGAGATCCTCCATAGTCGCCCACAAGACCTGAGTGAGAGAAGGGCAAATCCGTTACATTGAGTTGCTGCTAACTTAAACGGACAATTTTTGGGTTTGAGGTTTACCTCTTGAATCCTGTTCTTCAAGTTATGGCGAAGGCGCTGCCCAAATCCTTGGGTTGCGAGCCCCGGCTGCTCGGAACGGCCGCAGCACGATGCTCCTCGCGCTGCGACTTCTTCCTGCCGGAGCGCGCCCGATTGGGGGCTCGCCTCCTCCCCCTAGTACCTTCGGCCCTTGGAGGGTTGGTGGTCGCGTCTTCGTCGCCGCCAAGCTCCTGCACCTCCTCCTCTTCGTCCGCCCGAGCACCCTCGGGCAAGACCGGCGTCCCTCTGCTCGTAGACGTCGGTGGGGCCGTGGACAGGGCGACTTGCTCTCCCTGCTCGCGGCCATCTCCCTGCTCCCCAGCGTCAGGTCTATCGCACTGCTCGCCGAAAGTTGCTGTCGCCACAGGGATGATCTGCCCCTGCGACGAAGTGCCCGACAGGACCGCCTGCTCGGTCCCGCCTCGCGCAGCCGGCAGAGCCAACACCTTGGCCCCGCTCTTCGTGACGCTGCGCCCCACTTCTTCGGCTTCGAGCCGATCGATCGCGCCCTTCAGCGCATCGATTTGATCGGCGGAGCTTGGCGGAATCACGTCCCACGCTGCCATCTTGTCCTTGAGGGCAGCTAATCTCGTTGCCCGTGACGCGCCGTGTAGGTGCTCAGGCAGCAGAGACTGCTCGATCGCCGCGTCTACGTCGTCGGTGGCGATCTCCTTCTGGGCAGCTGATGAAAAAGAAATGCGTTAAGTCCTGTGCGGTTCGGTAGAATGTAAGGGTGAGAGTCTTGCCATTACTTACCTGACGCCGGAAGCTTGACCTTCTTCTTTGCTCCGTGACAGAGCTTACGCTCCTTTCTCCGCGGATCCTCGGCTTCTTGTTCGCCTTGGCCTCCGGGCTCTCGCGGCGACAAACTCAGCTCTCTGCTGAGCTGAGAACTCTTTCTACGCAACGCAAGGAGAGCCTCCTTACACACGACCTCCTCCTCGAGCCTCCTCTGCTCGACGATCTGTTGCAGCCATTCCATATGGCCCCAGTGAGCCCGTGCATAGCGCTTAAGCCACAGGGTCATGTTTCGTACCTCCTCGTCGCTTTGCTCGGTGAGGAGGGAGGGACTTAGGCGTTTTTCGCTTGGCTGGCCGCGCGTATGTTTGGCCTGCTCGGCGCGCTTCGTCGTCGCAGAGGGCTTTAGAGGCGGTTGGCGGCTGCTACGGCTCGGCGAGCTCCGCGTCGGCTCGGCGGCCACCCTGGGCCTCACGGCCACCTTGGCCTTGCCCTTCCTCGCTTTCTCTTTATCAGACTCAGAGAGCTCATCGACGATCCCGCCGATGATGAGCTGCTTGTCCTGCATATTTGGAGGCGAATGCAAGCATGCTATAATCGTGTAAGTCTAGCAACTTAGGTGGGAGTTCTGTTTAAGTTAACTCTGATGAGCGGACGAGCACGTTCCTCGGGCACGTGCAGGCCACCACGCCGGTGACCTCAGCGTCCTTCCTAGCAGCCTTCAGCATGGCGTCGACCTGCTCGGTCACCCATGCGTCCGTAGGTTTCTCTGCCCGAACAGAAGACTTTGTTTGTTCCTGTTCGGATGAATCACCAGAAAGGGTCGAGCGCTTAGGGATCTTACCCGTTCTCTCCCTGGTGATGTCCTCCCAACCTTCTATCTTGTAGAAGGGGTAGGACCTCTTTTGTAGCGGACATATTCTGTTCGCCACGAAGTCCCGGATGATCTCTCTACCCGTGAGCCCGAGGCCCACAAGGGAGGCATTCTTTCGGGTAAGATACCACTCCTCGCCGGTCGGCTCCGGCCGCGGCATCTGTGTTCCCTTCGCCGGTGCTTGCCCAGTGAAGACGAGCTTGCTGTCGCCGCTCCTCTTGGTGTAGAACCACCTCATCCACCACGCGTTTATCGAGTCGAGCTGTGGTGGACGAGGGTACGACGCATCGTCGACGGTGGCCCGGAGCTTGAGGTAGTAGCACCTGAGCCCGGAAGCAGCGGAACTGCTCCTCGTTACTGCGTAGTAATGGAGGAATAGCCCCACCGACGGATCAACGCTCAAATAGCCCTCGCATAGGTGTGCGAAGACGGCCATCTGGAGAAACGAGTTGGGGTTAAGGTTTGCAACCTCCAACCCGCTGATGTTCAGGAAGGCCTCCACGAAAGCGCTTTCGGGAGATCTCAACCCAAACGTGGCGAAGAGCACGAAGTTGACGAACTCGTCTTCGAGAGGCTTCGGCATCTCCTCCTCCCCGGGCAGCCTTCAGCTGCCGGTGTCGATGTGTCCCTCTGCCTCTAAAGTCTTCAAGTCTTCCTCGGTCATGCTAGTGCCCGTAAACTTGGCCATAGCAATCCCCAGGGTTGGCGAACAGCTTTGGAGGTGGGTGGCGGCTGTTTGATGCTTGCGCAATTGGAAAAGGGCTTGGGAAGGAAAGGTGCGCGAGAGCGGAAGTGGTAAGCCGCGGGCGGCTTGGTGCCTTTTATAGCCCTGGACGAGCAGCTCTGCAACGGTTTTTTGCCACAAAACGGCTAGTTTTTTTACTGCAACAGCTAAGTAAAAACGGTCGCCCGTTCTGTCTGCGCAGCGAAAGTTACCGTTAGAATATGCCAACGGCTACTTCTTTCGATTCTTTTATCGAGGGCTGGGTGCTCTGCTTGGACAGATGTTATTTCCTGTTCGGTGCAACAGAGTTGCTCGGCACTGGGCGGGTTTGTTCGGTCTCGAGCAAGTCTTGTTCGGTTGAACCATAACCTGTTTGGTCTTCTGTTGCACGTCTTTGTAGCAGCAAAATTACCCTCTTCGTGACTAGAGTCTCAAGAGGAAGACCCCACTCTAGTAAGATATTCCACTTGAGTCTCGGGGGTTAGCTGTCGGGGATAAAATCATGGCCCATTGCCATGGCCCACTCCCTGACGGCCTAATCGAACAGCCTTCTAGGGCCTTGCTCCCTAGAGGGCTCAGTCAGGCCTAAGAGCATCTTGCCGAACAGCTTCTGGTTTGGCACAGTGCGTAACGGCCTAGGATTCGTGTTCGAGTCCAACTCGAACAAGAGTTTTGCGCGGCTATCTGAAGACCCAGACGTGGTTTCCCGGATTGGAGCGGACGTCGTGGTCCCCAAGAATTGGAGTATACCTTATCTACCTCGGGATGTATTTGGCATGCATACGAGTTCGGTACGATCTCGTGGTCAGCCCGACCCGATTATCCCCCGGTAGGTCGGTTGTTCAACACTATATAAACAAGGCCCCTACGGTGTGTAGAGGGCACCAGAAGATCGCATAATACTTCCTGTACACCCATAATCTCGTCGAGACCTGTTCATCTCGCCGAGTTCTCTCTTGTAATCCTTTTTCATATAAAGAAGCGCTGGACGTAGGGTTATTATCTCCCCGGAGAGGCCTGAACCAGGATAAAAACCCTGTGTTTGCCCCTGCTCGTTGATTGTTATTTGCCTTGCTCGGCAGTGTCTTCTATCTCCCCTTCTCAAGAACCTTAGTTGACTTGGGACCGATATCCCAATCGTCGACACAAATAGTTTTTAGAAAATCATATATTTTGCCTATTCTTTTCTAAAACATTTTTAAAAGAGATTTTTGATAAAAACCAAACTTTCAAAACTGACTCAAGATCAGACCAACATCAACCTTACAACCACACCTCTAACCTGATTTATGTCAATATTTAGAAGAGGCATCACCCCAGCGATACAACCACATATCCCAGAAGTATGGTCCATCGATGATTTGTTTTTAACGACTCTGCAGAATCTGCCCAGCTCTACCCATAAAATGATCAGTAATATGGTTTGGGCAGAAATTTGTATCTTTTCTATCATGACATAATTCAGTTATGACTAATGAACAAACCAACCACCGACCCCCAATCAAGTGTCCTCTAGACAGCTTCTAGAGCGACCCACCAAGCGTCTCACATTCCCACCGTTTATTCACGCTAAACTTCCAACAATCTCCAACATCACTCCAACCTTAATTGTTCAACTACTCAACAACCCAACCTCTTACCAACTCAACCAAAAGATTAAATTAAAATGCAACAATCATGATCCTATATGCTTATATATGACCTTGCCATTATTATGGCTAAATATATTTCTAGGGTTTTCCTATGACCTAATGGGGAAGCTATAATCTAAATGGGATTATGTCTATATGCAATCATAAATACTTTTAAATCAATTGGATAAAAATTAATTAACTAGAAAATAAATGCATAAAATAACATTAGGGAACAGGAAACCTGCCTGGTTCGACTAGAGCTTCAACGTCTATATTATTGCCATGAAAATCCTACTCGGCTGATCCGAGGGCAATGAATTCGTTTTCTACACGTAGAAAGGAAAAAGAAGGGGAATTTAAGAAAAAGAAAAAGAAAAAGATGCATGAATGCATGAAATCATTTTTAAAAAGGTATTTTTAGGAAAAAGGTTAGGGTTGGCTAGGATGGTGATGGTGATGGTTTGTATGATTTAGGAAATCTCCGGAAAATTTTATAAAAAGGAAATGGTGATAGGGATTTTTGGCATTACTCCAGATGGAAGGTTAAATTTGGCATTATTTTAATAGATCTCCGGATAGCAAGAATTTATGCATGTGTAGGTGTGGATCAACAAATTTCCAGAGATCGGGGTCGACGAATCGGAGTTCCGAGATGGAAATTGTTGAAGATAAAAGGTGAAAAATCTTGAAAATATATTTTTAAAGGAAATAATTGGATGAAATATTTTATTTTAAATTTTTGGGATTTTTGGAAAATAGGAGGAAATTTTAAAATCATTTTCCTGTGGAAAGAGAAGGAAAAACATTTTATTTTTGAAATTTAAAACTGAGAAGGGGGTATTTTATATTTTTATAAAATACTAGATTGAATAATAGATTTTTGAAAATTTTGGCAAATTTTTTGGAGGGTGCTTGCTATTTTAAATAAAATGGGAGGCTATTTCTGGAATTTGAAATGGAAAAAGAACAAGGGAAATGGGCTGTCTGGACTGGAGCAGGCCGGCCCATGTGTGTGACAGAGAGAGAGTCGTGCGAGCTGACTGTGCGGGCGCTGACAGGCGGGGCCCACACGGCAGAGAGACAGAGAGAGGCGAAAAGAGGGGCGGCGGCGGGGAGGGCTCACCGACGGCGAGGCTTGGCCGGAGACGGCAAGGTGGTCCTCGGTGTATGTAATTGGCGGCGAGGGGAAGCTGATCATGGCGGCGGCAGTGCTTGAGATGGCCGGAGGTGGTGGCGGGACGAGAACAGCATGGCGGCGGCAGAGGGGATTGTTGACGGCGGCGCTCCGGCGAGGGGTGGAGTAGAGGGGTGGCGGAGGAAGGTTGCTTGTGGATGCAACACGCCGGGGATGGCTATTTATAGGTGAAGGGGTACGCGGCGGCGACGGAGAAGAAAATCTGTGGGCGGAGCGAACTCCGGCGAGAAATTGGCGGCGGTCCGAGGCGATCTGTGGGTGGTGACGTGGAAGATAAGATAGGCGACGGCGTGTCGATGCCGTATAGGTCGGTGACGTGGCCGGGAGGGGTCGGAGTCGACGGCGGCAAGCTATTCCGGTGGGCGGCGCGGCGGAGACGGCGACGGTGACTTTTTCGGGGGTGGCGGCGCCGGCGGAGGAGGAGGAAGATAACGTGGGCGCCGTTGGATCGGGGAAGGAAAACAATGGGCGCCGTCTGATTAAAACCCGAAGCGGTATGTTGGGGGTGACATGGCAGCATCAGAGCCGTCGGATCAAAAACGGATAAATCTCGACCGTTGAATGCCACTTAACGTACGGCGGAAAGGAAAATGAGACACGCCGAAGGCGCATTTCCAAAAAGGGAAAGCGGATTTCCATAATTTCCAAAAAGGGTAAGATTTTATCTGAATTTCCAGAGATTGGATCTGGGCTTTGGAAATTCATAGAAAATTGTAGGAATATCAGAAAATTATGAAATTGGTCTCTAAAAATCCAGAAAAATGAGGAGAACCTAATGGTGGAATAAAATTTGATATTTTATGGGATGAAAATTGTTGAATAAAAGGAAGAGGGGATTTCTTAAATGGGATAAAATAAGAATTACTTGAGAAAATTCTCAGAAAATAGGGGAGGTTTGTAGGGGCTCCAAAATGATTTTTGCGAAAATTTTTATGCTAAAAATGGTTGAATTTTGGGTACGTCACAGTGAGACAGGCGTGTATGCGCGCGCGAAGAAAAAATGGGGGAGGCGGGATTCGAACCCGGGGCGGCCAGCTCGTGAACGGACGGAGCTAACAAACCGGGCAAACCACCCGCATGCCTGAGATTCACGACAAAGAATTAGTTTTATACATAAAAAGGAACGAACGGACGGATTTGGCCGGGCCGCGCGATCGGACGGCTGTCGCAACGCCGAGCGGGCAGGGCAGCCACATGGCGCCTCAACGACGCGAGTTTCCGGGTTTATACAATTTATTTATTTATTTATTCATATTCCCATCATCACACACTCTCGGCTTTATCATCGCCGCCGCCGCCCGCCCCTTCCCATCCGAAAGCCCTAAACCCTTCCTCGTACACTCTGCAGGTACGAACCAAAATCCAAACCCTAACACCCGCGCGCAGCCATGCCGGATGTGCAGCCGCTAGTGAGCGACTTCGTCCTAAAGCTCAAGCGCCGGTAAGCATCTCCCAGACGACTGGATTCGGCGCCGAAATCGAGCATTGCTCCGATGTGCACACGTCCGTGTTAGGAGAGCCTGTTGGACCCTTCCTACTGCTCTTTGCAGGTACGAGCCAAGATCCAAACCCTAACACCCGCGCGCAGCCATGCCGGATGTGCAGCCGCTAGTGAGCGACTTCGTCCTAAAGCTCAAGCGCCGGTAAGCATCTCCCAGACGACTGGATTCGGCGCCGAAATCCAGCATTGCTCCGATGTGGTCATGTCCGTGTGCTTGTGCTTGTGGGCACTGGTCAGGAAGGTGGAAGGGTCGCACGCCGTGGCGCGGCAGACCGCCGAGCTTCTGCGGTCTGTGGTGTCGCAGCACCGGATGGGCAGCGCCAACCAGGCGGCAGCCCTTGCCGACGCTGTCCACGCTGTCGGGCAGCAGCTCATCGCCGCCAACCCCATTGGTGCGCTTAGAAGCTTAACTCTTGGTTAAGAATTGCGATTCCATTTTGTTTCTGTTGAATTGAGATGATAGTGGTCCGATCCATTGCCTCAAAAGTGTGTTATTGGTTTCTCAAAGGCTGAATCGATAGAAAATTTCATGAAGTGGCAGTAATATTTGTATTTATCATGGTTCCTTACATCTGTGCCTGCGCAAAATTCCTGATTATGTGCAATGTGCTTTTGTTTGTGATTATGCAACTGCAAAGTAAATGGTTATATGAAACATGCTTTTGTTTTTGATTATTTAAGTACTTTATTCCCTCCGTGTCCATAAAGTATTAACTGAATGTTAGTCTCCGCCTAGTTCTGAGCTTAAGAGTTAGTTTGGTTATATTGTAAATTATAGGTATCATGTATGTCATGTTTAAAGAATTTGATTCAGTTAACTGTTAGCTTGCAGCCAGACGAAACCTCTGGTGAACAGAGATATGCATTCTTACTTATTATTGGTATATCTAATTATTTATTACTATAATGGAATGGAATACTTTTATTAGATTTACAGGAGAAAATTGCTGTCCAAGTTGGGGGTCCAGGAAAAAAAGAGTAGGAAGCTTTCAGACTCGGATAAGAATTAGAATCCAATGGCTATGAGATAGAGTTTAGGAGAATTAGGAAATTGATGATTTGCAGCTAGCAGGAATGTTTTAGAATTGGATCCAACAAAGGATGCAAGCATGCTCTGTACTCTTAGTAAGCAGGAAAACTATTTCAGTCAAGTAAGAAGAAATGTTTCTCTCCTCTGTTTGCTACCTATTGATGTCACTAGCTCTCTCATCCCAATATATATCTATCTCCTCCTTATATACTCTAATCCCCTTCAAGCTGTCTGGCTACCATTCTGTGCATGATACTCATCCAAGCATTTAATCATCTTCCTTCCGGTTAGGTAGGCTGAGGAAATAACTTTTCTTGACACTCGACTCATTTTGATGACTTGTTCCTTTTGAACTACTGTACAAACATTTAGGCATGCTAATGAATTTGTGATTCTCTCTCTCTCTCTCTCTCTCTCAGTTGAGTAGATGTAGTTCTGTGATATATTGGAATCAGCATGACTAGAACTTCCATAGGTTTGTCCCCATAAATAAGTACCATTTCATCTGTAGTTGCATATCAGTTACCAAGGCTGCCTTTAGATTGGGGTGGGCTAGATTTACTAGGCTGGGCAAACTTAACCCAAATTTTTTTGCTTTGGTTGATGGGGTTTGTACAGAGGGACAACTTGTTGCACCTTTTTGATTGATTAACTTAATTCTGGGTTAGCGGGGTTAAAACCTTTTTAATGGGTTAACTTAATCCTGCTTAACTTGTAGGTGTTTGGTGACTAAACCTTTAGCGCAGCCCTTAATCTGAACCAACTGCTGCAAAGTTTCATGAGGAATCCAGACATCTAGTTGCCGAATGCTACTGCGGTGTCAGAAATAAGGATTTTCTCATCATAGCAAATTTTACCCTGACTTGGTACATGTCATTCCGCTCCAACTGCTTTTATAGTGGGTTACATGTAGTGTAGCTGGTAGGTAGTAGTTAGATACAATGTATTATTTTGTGGTCAGAATAATGTGCCCATCCTATGCTTAGCTTAACACTAGCAAATTAAGGTGAAATCTCACTATTTTTTTACAGAGCTTGCTGCTGGAAACATTGTGAGACGTGTTTTGCATATAATAAAAGAGGAGGATGTATCTTCTATGGCAATTGGTGTTGAAGGTCTCTCTATAACTGTTGATAGTGATGACGACTATGATAGTGGAGATGATGATCGTCCTACCTTATCTGCTGCTGTTCTTGCTGCCCATTCTAGAAATGCCCTCCGGGCACCTTCATTGCAGACTCTCCTGGAGGATGTTCCTATGACCTCTGCACTTTCACGTTCTGCATCATCAACTGGGGACTCAGATGGAAAAAGTAAATGTATGATCTCATGAATTCTCCTTCATTACTCATACCCATCTGAACAGGCATTCAATTCTGTTTTCTATTTATTCGAGTGGCATATTTTGTTTAAGAAATAGTTTTACCTGACTGATATATATCCTCAAGTCTGTGTTATCCTTATACAATCTCATATTTATGTTACTGTTGGCACTGAAATTCGGCATACCACTTCAACAGCTGGAGATAAGAGCTCAAAAACTCGGAAACTAAAGCATGATGTTATTGCTGCCATTGGTGACTTGATTGATGAGATTGATACATGCTATGACCAGATTTCTGAGCAAGCTGTTGAACTTATTCACCAGAAGTATGATTTTTTCTTTGGCAAAACTACAACAGTATTACTTTAAGCTAAGACTATGCATCAATGTTTTTATATGTGACATACTGAAATGATGAAAAACATTTTTGAAATAGGTTTGGTAATTCTGGATATATGTGACGTGTGATAATGAACCAAGCTAGTAGATCTTTTTGAGGGGGTCAAATTAATAGAAACATAATTGATTTAATTTACATATTTTAGTATGGAGGTGAAATTTTCTGTTTGCATTTAGAACTGTTGCAAAAGGGGGAGCATGACCACTTTTGACTTATACACGAAGGTCTTCCGCTGCATGTATATTACAAGAAGCATGTGCTAAGGGCAAATTATTAATGATAGTGTTTACACTACCTTCTATCACAAAAATCAGTCAAATGGAGCAAAGTGATTTTTCTTAGCTTGTCATGTTTTCTGCATTTCTCTACCTAAAGTGTTTTCCTGCTACCGCATACCTACATCATTACTATATAGTTTTAATCTAGTAAAGTTATTCAAATACTAATTATAACTAATTAATGTTTTTGTTTGCAACAGTGAAGTAATCCTAACTCTAGGTCGTTCTAGAACTGTGAAGGAGTTCCTGTGTGCTGCAAAGGAGAAGAAGCGAACATTTCGTGTATATTTTGCTGAAGGTGCTCCCCGGTTTGTTCTCTTTGCCAGAAGTTGTTTTTTCTTGCATATAGGATCTACTAGCTTGGTTCATTATCATAGTTTCAATGTTTGAATCAGATACCAGGGGCATATTCTTGCAAAAGAGCTGGTCGAGAAATGCATACAAACTACAGTTATAACAGACTCGGCAGTTTTTGCTATGATCTCCCGAGTTAACATGGTATGTCTGTAGGGTGATTATACTCCCTCCAGTTCGTATGAACTTGTTGTCTTGGACATTGTCACGGTCTTTGAAATGCACATTTGGCTACTAATTATCGTTACAGTTTATTTATAAAATTCGCAAAAACTACCATATTATGGAAGTGTTTTTTACAAGGACCTAAATGTATGATTTTCATGTGCCCAATCCAAATAGTTTAAAATATTTTCATGGATAAAGTTTTAAAATTTTGAATTAGGACAAGTCTAACACGTTAAGTTTTCTGGAACTGGAGGGAGTAATGTTTAGATGTCCTTGTTTCTATTACAAATATTGATTTATTTTATAGGTCATAGTTGGAGCCCATGCAATAATGGCAAACGGTGGAGTCATTGTACCAGTAGGGATGAACATGGTTGCACTTGCTGCTCAAAGGCATGCTGTGCCCTTTGTCGTAGTTGCTGGCAGTCACAAGGTTTAATTACTTATATTGTGCATTGATTATGACATCTATATACGGCTTGTACATTTTGTCTTGTCGCTAAACAACTTGTTCTTATGCTCATATTATATGAAGGAGAAAAGTGCGCTCAAACAATGATGACGATGCTCATTGTTATATCACCAAAACACCACTATAAAGTGCCTTGCCAAATATTTTTACTTCATCAACTCTGATGATCATTGTTGTATCACCAAAAAAATAACACTATAAACTGCCTTGCCAAATATTTTTACTCCATCAACTCCAATGCTCATTGTTGCATCACCAAAATACCACTATAAATTGCCATGATAATTTTTTTTACTTCATCAACTACAATACAAATATTACTTGTTCCCGGTCATCTCAGCTTCCGGGACATTACTTCGATACTTTGATATTTGCAGATTCCATAATGAAGATTGGGATTAGATAGACTGAAAATGTATGGTGCATTCCTTGCCAAGTGCATTCAGTATTCTTGTTCCTCGTTCTAGCAGTTAGATAAATTTGTATTCAGGCCAACAATTATCGCCAAAATATTAATCTATACAACTGAATTAGTCCTTTCCAATTGTCACCTAAACCTAGAGAGGATTAACAAATGACAGTCAGCAGTATTGGACTGCTGAGGTGCCATATACCTTCCAGAGATGACTTTTTACCTTTTTAATTAAAATGATGATCATTTATCAATGTATAATTCAGAATTGCTTAAATGGCAAGAACTGTGAATTTGCTGTTAGAATGTTCATGTCACCTCACATCATTATCAATGATCTGAAGTTTCACGATGTTTTCTTTAATTTCCTGTTGTTTTGGTCAATTTTTATGTCTCATGATAGAAACTTAATATTCATTTTCACATGACAGTTATGTCCTTTGTATCCACATAACCCAGAAGTTTTGCTGAATGAACTTAAATCGCCATCTGATTTGCTTGATTTTGGCGAGTTCGCCAATTGCATGAACTTCAGTACTCAGGATGGCACTCCTCTTCTAAATGTTGTTGATCCAACGTTTGACTATGTGCCACCAAAGCTTGTGAGCCTTTTCATCACCGACACGTAAGTTCTCTCTGCATCTTGTTTTGGAACAGGTAGACCTGAAGCATGTTTGATGCTGCTTGCTTGAACGGTCAAGTATGGAAGAAGGCACACACACTCATGCACCTTATGTTCTAGTTCTTATGTTCTAATTCCAGAAATTCCGATGTAGCGAAATCATATTTATAATATAATATTATAACATGTCTTTCAGTGTTTCTGTTATGGTCGTGGCCCACACAGCCACCGTGGTACTGTTCACACGCACTGTCATATATATTAGATTAGATTAGTAGTTAGGGATTAGATTAGATCTGGTATTAGATAAGGTCAGTTTGTTAGGGATGGGATAAGATTAGTTAGAGAATAGTTTCTTAGAGCATCCGTAGCAGGCACTCTATAATACTGTAGCTTTGGATAAAGTGTCTGATGTCAGAAAGGAATCTTTTAGAGTGCAGTGTAAAGTCTGAAGAAAATTTAGAGGGAAGGATAGAGGGACACTCTAATAGTGAAATAGAGGGTGGGAATAGAGTAGCAGATGTGGATGCTCTTAGAGCCTAAGTCTTTTATCCCTATAAAAGGGATGGTCATGTATCTTCTTTTGGCATTCAGATAATGAATCAAAATTGAGAGTAGATCTCATAGGCGGTGGCTTCGATAACAGCCAAGACGTCGCCGACGATAAACGGCCGTCTCGCCCGCGTCAAGGGCCTTACCCATTACGTGCTTACCAAGCACGTAACAATTTGGTATCAGAGCCGGACGATCCCTCGGGATGGCGCTCCGCTCTTGGTACTTCGAGCGACGTGCTTTCGACCCACCCGGTTCGGACCACTACTACGAGCGGCTCAACAAGGAGCAATCCATCAGTGATCTCGTGGATCTGAAAAAGGGTGAAGGCCGCGTCAACGACTATGCTCGCGAGTTCCAGCGGATGCTTAGCCGCGCACCGCGGATGAGGAGAGAAGACGAGATCGATGCCTTCATCGCGGGTCTACCTGCGACATCGGCAAAAGATGTTCGTCGTGCTCGGCCGCGAGACCTTACAGACGCCATATACTTGGCGCGTGAGGCAGAGCGTGAGGAAGATGTCCAGATCGCGAAGGCGGCACCAACCCGACGCCGTCCGATGTTTAGTCGCGAGGCTGCCGAACAGATCGAAGCTAATGCGGCACAGTTGAAGACGACCCTCACCAACATGGCGGCAAAGCTCGAAGCACAGATCGATGACCTCGCCGAGAAGGTCACAAACCTCGTCAAGGTGTTCGATAAGACGGTGGCGGCGCCCGCCGATCCAACGCAGGAGATGTCCAACACAAGTATTGCGCAATCTCTCACGAGAGCGCGCCCTGGGATCAAGACCAACGACGACACCACCGACATCAACGACGACACCGTGCAGCGCAAGGAGAACGACGACAACAACACCGACGTCATTGACGACCTCAAGCAGCATGAAGATGCTCCTGCTGACAACGTCGTGCTGATCTCTCAAGACATGCCTCCAAAGAAGATGAAGGTCCAAGCAAAGCGGCGCCATGACATTCAATCCCACGTCACTCTATGTCTTCTCCATGCCAAGCAGGACACTCGTCGACCACGACGCCAAGCACGTCTTCAGCAACCACGTCTTCATCACCAGCCGATGGACTGCGTGCATGCTGTGCCGGCACGGCTACGTCGTGTGCAGGGGACGCGCTACGGCTTCAACATCGACGTCAAAGCCTCGGGTGTCGGCGTTTTAACCTTGAGGACAAGGTTGCTTCGAAGGGGGAGTAATGTTATAGTCGTGGCCCACACAGCCACTGTGGTACTGTTCACGCGCACTGTAGCGCGGTACTGTAGCGCCCCTAGTAGTTAGGGATTAGATTAGATCTGGTATTAGATAAGATCAGTTTGTTAGGGATAGGATAAGATTAGTTAGAGAGTAGTTTCTTAGGGCCTAAGTCTTTTATCCCTATAAAAAGGATGGTCATGTATCTTCTTTTGGCATCCAGATAATGAATCAAAATTGAGAGTAGATCTCATAGGCGGTGGCTCCGATAACAGCCAAGGCGTCGCCGACGATAAACGGCCGTCTCGCCCGCGTCAAGGGCCTTGCCCATTATGTGCTTACCAAGCACGTAACCAGGAAATAAATAATATCACATGACCTGTATGTGTAAAAAACATGGCTAACAATTGATAATTCAAAATTTGCCCATGTCTGGATTGCAGTTTTTTTTCTGATTATTGTGGGACTTGAATTGTTTCTTTGATATTACTGTTGAATTTCTGCATTCCAAAGGGCCTCTAATATTGAGCTAATTGGCACATTTGCCAACCATTATTATTCTCTATGCAGACTCTTTACTCAAATTGTCACTACTCACTTATATACATTTCTAACTTGCTTAAACTTTTTTTTTACTCAACAGTGGAGGGCACAGTCCATCATATATGTACCGGCTTATTGCAGAGTATTACTCAGCTGACAATTTGATAGTGAGACGGAAGTCAACTTCTTGAAAGAACACAGAGCCACAGTACGCAACTAGCATGTTAGCATTCTGAAGGTAGATTCTGGTATTTTGTTTAATCTAGTTGCGATAGCATACTCATTATAATCCTTAGGTTCCCTTGAAGAGTAGGAGCTTTCCTGTGGAATTTAATTCTGTAACTAGTATCAAACTGCAGGAAATCAATGCAGGAACGCTCCTTCCAATAATTCTAGTTGTTTTGGCATTTTGGTTGTGGTGTTGGAACACTTGTCGTGACGGATGAGTTGTGTATTTATAGAAGAAGACGCAAGAGTGTGGATTGTGGCTGTTTTGCATCCATGCATCTTGTGATCTGGTCTAGTTCAAATTTTGCCCGTTCTGAATTTCAAAACTGAACTGTATGACCTTGCGAGTATCTAAACAGGGACATTGATGAATGTTGGCACTTCTCTGAGTTGAACTTATATAGGATGTTTTTTTTGTTACATTTTCCTGGCTCTGGTTTGTTTGCAAAGGGGAAGGATATATTTATAAAGAATCCCACTTTATAATGACATATGAGAGGATACTTGTTTTGTAGTGGTATTATTGACATCTCAACTTTGCAGTGACACGGATGTAATTTCCCCATTATATATTTTTCCCGTGACAATCATGACAAGTGAATGAAAATGAACGCGAGAACAGATTATACAGTCCTGGTGTCACAATGGCCAAACTATATAGTCACTACGATAGTCCGCTCATTTATACTACGCAGCTCACATGCCAATGTGTGCGAGTCCGCCTAGGGCCTGCCTGCTTGGTACGTGGTTTTTTTTACCCTTCTATTTTGCAGGAGTTAAGCTGTGGTTAATTAAAAGCTAGTAAATTTTGACAGAAATTTTGCCATTATAATTCTCGCTCGAAGATTGCAGTATTGGTTGACCTTGTGTAGTGGCGTACCAGGCTCCATGTCTACAGATAGAGTATATAATCGCCATCCCGGACATAGGGAAGCCTGCTCCGAAGCAAGCAAGCCCACCAAATAACTTTCAGACCATGAAAAGCGGGCCCAAGTTGATCCAATTAAAGG
>SPJY01035639.1:1707463-1722710 GCA_005191435.1 Raddia distichophylla
ACCTTTTAATTTTAATTTAAAAAATTAAATTCAATATTCAAAATAGCATACTTACCTTTTGCATTTTTATTATTTTCCACAAACAAAATTTTCCTAAATTCTTAATTTTTTTATCAATAAAATACACTCTTCAACAAAAAAAAATGCATATAAGTACATATACAAATATTATACTTTTATTGAATATTTGGATTCTACATATTTTCTAATTTTTTATATGATTTATGTTTTTC
Source organism: Raddia distichophylla (assembly GCA_005191435.1). Classification (NCBI taxonomy): domain Eukaryota; kingdom Viridiplantae; phylum Streptophyta; class Magnoliopsida; order Poales; family Poaceae; genus Raddia; species Raddia distichophylla. The sequence continues at coordinate 1,707,697 of SPJY01035639.1, forward strand.
TCCAATTTATTAAATTTTTAAATTTATTTTGTAAAAAAAATGCTGATTAGGATGACATATCATCCAACACCATGATGGTTTTGGTTGAATGGGTTAATTTGACCGGTTTTGATAGTTGAGTGGGGTTGGATAACCGGTTTTAGAGTTGAGTGGGCGAAACCGAACTTTTGCGATAGTTGAAAGGGTAAAGTGGATTTTTTTCTCCAATTAATAAGCTGCAGCTCGCCGGGACTAAGCCCAATCACGCAACAAGCTGCAGCACGCCGGGGCTCAGCCCAATCACGCACCAAGTTTGTTTTTGTTTTTGTTTTTTTTTGCTGGGTGCGCACTACTGGCTGCTTTGCTACGCGCGCTTCCGCGGCTTCGGATCATCGCATGGAGTCATGGATGCTTTGTACAATGCCACGCGAGTCGCGAAGGAGACGCTGTCCCGTGATCGCATGTTATACGCCGGTGCGGATTGAAGAGCGAATCGGTCCTTTTCTAGTTGTCTTCCTCACCGATCGACAGTCTGATCGATACTCTGATCTACCTCCTTTTACCATTGCGATGAACATTTCGCCGCACCTCAAGTTTCAGCTACACCAATTGCTACAGTGATGTTTGGCTCGCCTGTTCTTGATTTTGATCTGATTGTAACACAGATGAATTGCATTAGTTCTTTTGGTTCACTATTATCGAGAAAGAGTAGGGGCTCGATCACCGCTATTGAATAAGGGGTCGGACGGTGTTTCTATGCAACATACAATTTAGGCCCCGTTCTTTTCAGCCTAACATTTTATCGACTTAACAGTTTAACGAATTATCTATGTTTTTAATATGTTTTGGGTTTATTTATTTTGTTTTACACTGTTTGAAAAGTGGGTTCTAACGTTTTAAAAAACAAGTCAAACGAAATGGATCCGAATCTCGAGACTATCTCGAAAAGCTCTCGAAATTCAGTCATTTCAGCCGTTCAGATGTTCAGCCGTTCAGATCAACCGAAAAGAACAGGCCCTTAATCCTAAGTCAGAATTAAATGTTGTTTCGAACCCTCGGCGCTCGCAAGCACCCCAATGGCACCCAGGGGCAGACGCAATAAATAATAATAGAAGGGGCTGATAATACATGGTCATTCAAAGTACCTTTTTCCCTTCTTTTTTACACTAAAAATTATACGTGTCAAAGATAGGGCACCACTATCATAGACAACGTATGTGAGGCTAGAACCTATACATCATCTCCTTGCTCGCCCAAATAAACTTTCTCCATTTTAAAATATAATGCGTGCATATATATATTCAAAAAATCAATGTTTGTAACTTTTGGCTAATAATTAAACTAAAAACATATATGTTTAGTGTTATGCATGTGTTATAGTTGAATTCATATCTGAAAATACTTTCGTATATGTAAATTTTATAGTTGTTGATGATATCTTATAAAAAATTTAATGGTCAAAGATCTAAATTGGAGATTGTGACAAACAAAATATACACCTTATATTTTAAATCCCTATATTCTGAAATGAAAGGAGTTTATGCATCAACCTCAGCCGAATGACGCCCCACCTTAGAGCTCCCTGCCTCTGGATTGCCTCCATTGAGCAATGTGCTGCCTCAAAGCTCTTTGCATTCGAGCTTGCTAATCCAAACTTCCTCAATACTTGCATGCAAAGCGCAACAACATTGCCTGCATTCAACATTCATCTATCAACTTTGCCCCACTCCTCATTGGGCCTACCTCTAATCTTGTATATCCAAGAGTCCTTGATCCCTATGTCCAAAGCGGTATCATCCTTCACCTATCCACGTAATCCTCCCTACATCATCCACGACATAATCATACTTCAATCATCCGTGGTTACATCGACCTCATCTTTCGATGTTGGCCAAAGGACAAGGGGGAAGGAAGTGCAATTGATACGAAGAAAAGGAGGGGTTGCAATTGGCAGTAGGGCAATAACACAATGACAAGGAGGATTGACAATGATGGGGATGGAAGCAAGAGATGCGATGGCAAGATGAAGGAGGAAGCGTAAAACCACCATAAAGTGGTAGACTGAGGTGACAACATTGCCTGGAAGAAAAGGACAAAGGAACGTGGTGTCATTGGGTAAGGAAGTTTAGAGGGGAAGAGGAGGACCAGAGCCGACTATAGGAAGAGGAGGGGCGGCTGCATCAATGTGAGGGGCGTCAGAGAAAGGGAAGAGGTAAGGGTGGTGCCTAGTGTGGGAGAGAGACGAGAAGAGCAAGAGCAAATTGGTAGGGGTGGCAGTAGCTAGGTAAGAGGGGAAGGAGAGGTAAGCGGAAAAGGAGGTAAAGGTATGGGTAAGGAGAATTAAGGTTAAGAGTTGCAATCAAGATTCTTGATAATTATGATATTGTCGTTGAATTAGTAACAGGCTCAGAGCTACATGGACCACCCATCGATGGTTGTAACGACATTGGCAATTAATCTCAATCACAAAAGTTGCGAACATGGACCACCCGTCGATGGTTGTAACAACATTGGCAAATAATCACAATCACAAAAGTTGTGGGTTGTTTGAGTGACCATCAACGACCTTACCTCCTCCCCTTATCATAGCCTCGTCCACTCTCCTAGCCACGACGACCCACGAGCTCCTGCTCGGGGAGTTGGACACCGAAGATATCGAAAAGAAATACGATGTATGACACTAAATAAATATGTCTTGACACATGTATGTGATGTGGGATCATTTAAATTTATGGAGTAATAGTGAACCATAATGTTATATGTGAAATCACGAATTTTAAAAGGTGTCCTACATTGTGATCTTCCGATATCGGACACACAGGGTGTGTGTGGCCGCGCGCATGTGCACAAGTAAACTTCCATGATGGAGTAGCTGGGCACATGCATGTTATCCGCAGAACGCATTTGCAAACGGTAATAGTGGACGCCCGAACAAAAGGTACAGCGCCACCTGCAACTTGGCACGGCCTCACCCGCACGACGGCAGGACAAGTCGACAACGCAAGCGGTGGCGAGTCGTTGGATCACGAGGCAGGCTGCCAATGGAAAAGTCCAAACCCAAAAAAAATCACAGCCATAAAATAAAACAACTAGTACTAGTAAACTAGTACTACCGTCTTCCTCTAGTAAAAAAAACAGCCACAACCAGATACCCGGCCACCACCACCATTACCGACAGGGCAGTAGGGTACCAGGAACAGAAACGCTTAAACAAAACAAGAGGGAAAAAAAGGTCAGGAAGACATGGCCAAACTTTCCTTAAATAGGTATATACACAGCTTGCCGGACCAGTGCCGTCCCCATTGCCCTCAGGCTCAGCACCACTCCGGCTGTCCGGCACTGCCTCGACATACCTACACTCGCTCGCCATCGCATCACGAGTTCACGACCCGAACGGTAGCGACGGCGGCTCGTTGAGGTCGAACGGCAGCGCGCCATGCCTGGGCCCCGTCCCGAGCTCGAGCGCCGTCGACGGCGGCGGCGCAGCCGCCGTCGGGGAAAGCGGCGCCGGGAGGTAGACGAAGTGCCAGGGCGAAGAGAAGTTGAGGCCGGCGCCGACGAACGGGAGATGCGGGTGGTGCGAGGGCGGGCGTGGCGGCGGCGGCGCGTGGAGATGGTGGTGGCGGTGGTCGGGGAAGTTGGTCTTGGCCTTGGCGCCGCGGAGGGTGCGGGCGGCGCGGTCGTAGGCGAGGGCTGCCTCGACGGGGGTGTCGAAGGTGCCCAGCCACACCCGCGTCTTCTTCCACGGGTCGCGGATCTCCGCCGCGTACCGTCCCCACGGCCGCTTCCTCACGCCCCGGTAGTGCGCCTCGCCTCCTCCCCTGCCTCCACCGCCGTGGCTTCCCGCCGCCCGCAGCGTCGGATCCATCACCTTGGGGGGAGGCGTGAGCCCTAGGGTTTACCCTTGTGTGTGTTTTTGCTTTGCTCAGCCTCAGCTGTGTGCAGTGTCCCTCTCAGTCTCTCCAGGTTGGGTTTTGTGAGCGACGGAAGTCGCCGTCGTCGTCGTATAGTATAGTACGCACCATCCACCACTGCCGCACCTCGTAAAATGGGGAGAGAGTGTAGCCGTAAAAGCCGTAGACTGGGTTGGGATTCGGGGGCTTGGGGTGGCTCGGGGGAGCACGGCTGCATAGCCGCCGCGCGACTTGACGTGTCGCGGCCTCGCGGGGCCCACCTCTTCTCACTACCAGCTGCGTCCGTCACTCCTGCACCCGCCCTACCGCCTCCATTCTCATGTGAACCCGCATGACGCCAGCTCCAACTACTGGTACGACCGCGCCGCTCAGTCCGGACGACCCACACGCCCAGCTGGTGCCGTGCAGGTGAGCGGCGCCCTCTCGCTGTCAGGTGGGACCACGACCGCTCGGACCTTTCATGTCAGTGAACTTCGCATGCCTGCACCGTCCTGTTGTCGCGGGCACTGCGTTGTCGTCTACCCGCCGCGAGGAATAAAGGCACGCGCGGGGGGCGCAAGCGGTACGACCTGGCCACGATACGGCCGCCATGACGCGTGGGCCGTCGGTCGCCGTGGTCCTCGGGCGTCAGCCAGAGAGGCGTGAGCGGCGAGGGCGTGGGGTGGAGCCGGGAGCTGGGACGGCGACGTGTCGACGCGCCATTGCCGGCGGGTTCACGTGGGAGGAGGCGTGTCGTGGAGTGGGGGACAACACGGGCGGCTCGGGTGGAACGCGTGGGCCGCGTCGCACCTCATGAAGAGCGTGGGGGACCCAGGACGAGAGCGCCGAGTGGTGTGACTGTGGGTGGCCCACGGCGTTTGTTTCGCCATGCCATCAGGGCGGACGAGCGAATTTATGGCGGATTGGCGAGCGCGATATGTTTACGGAACCGGGCAGCTGGTTACAGCATTCATATAAATCATCGGCAAATACAACGAAAAGACCTTCTATTTCCTTTGTTTTGCATATTCGTCCACACTCACCGTTGCAAAAAAACTAAAGTAAAACGCTGCATTGACGACCTTGCTACCCTTTAATTAATAGATTTTGTTGATTACATGTATTTAAATTTATTTGAAAGCCACATTTGATTTGCTTTACTACATATAATCTTAAATCCTCCTTTTTACCACAATGTACAAACAAATTGAAATAGATACCCGTGAGGTCATGGGCAAATATAGAACAGCAGAGGGCTATTATTTTTTAAAATGTTTTTCACACTTTTCACTAAAAAAAATTACCCCTTTTCTTTTTCTTTTTTTATAAATTGTCGTTTAACCCCTCACGACCTCCTAAACTACAATTTTATCCTTGTTTTCTCTTATCCGATATATTTCAAAATAAAAAAATATAAACATTTGGAAATTCATTCAATTACTAATCCAACTATACCATTTTTTACATAAAATCTGTATATTATTAAACAAATAATTGGTTAAATATTACAAAGATTAAATCTTAAAATGCATGAACGCTTTATAAAAAATGCACGGTGCACTTATCTTTATTAACCGCTCAAGTCAAAGTTATGGTACTAGAGTAGTTGTGTTTACTTGAAGGATTTATATAGTAGCTATTATGGGTTTAACAGCCAGACACGAGCCTTTGGAAAGGCATGCAAATCTGTTCATGACAATGCGAATCTTATTTTTTTCATAAAACTTGACATTTCCATAACAATGGAGATTGAAGATTTACTACCATAATAAACCCTATAACACACAACTTCAAATAAAAGATCAATCATCTACACAAAGCTATAGGTAGAAAGCATCTTGCATCATTCTGACCCAAAACAAGACCTTGTATTTGTGTGTGGTACAACTCATTGAATGGCACGCCATTTTCTTAACAGAGATAAAGGTTGAACATCTAAAGTTAGCTTCTCTACTCTACCGTTCTTCATAGATATGCTTTTGTTGACTTTATCCAACCTAGAGGTACCTCAATATCTAAATTGTCGAAAATGTTTTTGCTAAACAGGAGTCATAAGTTTTTATGTTTTGGACATATGACTATTTTTCAGTTAATTTATATTGTTTCTCTTTTAAGTGACTGTTTTTTGGTCCATCTGCACTATTTTTCCACTTAGCTTTATACTGAAATTTTAGTTGTTTTGAATTGAAGAAACTTATATCCAAAAATTGTGATAGCATGTGAATGTATGCGCATGTTTGCATTGATTCTTTTAACTTTTTGTTGATTAATTGTTGTTTTGAGATAGAAACCGAATTTGATTTATAAGTTTTAAAGATTAAATATGTTCAAATATATTGTTTAATTTTTACTATAGTTTGTCATGCATGTCTTTATGTTGCTTGCTATAATTATTAGTTAAATATATGGGTGGCATAAATCTAAAACAATCATCTACTATAAGTCGGTCCAAAAAGAAACCAAAGAAAAAACATTGCGTAACTAAATTCTTTTAAGAAAGTGCAAACAAACCGATATACTTCTGAAAACATCATGAATAAGATGCTACCGGTTGGTAGGATTTGTCATTTTGAAAAGAAAAGGAGGTTCTTTTTAACAAAAGAGGAACTCGTTGCGGGTCATCTATGGCCGCTAGCCGCTGTAGCATTTTTTTAAAATACACCAATAGCGTAAGTGGAAGTGCTGAAAAGGGGTAAGGTCCCGTCTAATCCGATGACGCCCCGCGCGTACGTACATGAGGCCATACCACTCGGCGTGCACGCATGGATGAGCATGAGCACCGAGGACGATACCGTCCGTTTCCCCCGTATTCCGGTGTCCGTATGGGCCCGTCAGTCAGGACGCGCCCGTCGTCGCCTGACATGGCCCGCGCCGCTGCCACAGACTGAGACTGACACCCGTAGCCTCACGTGACGCGCCCTGATGTCACCACCCCAAACCTCAGGCCCTTCGCTTCCGCGACACCCGTCCGCACGCCCGCGCCGCACCGCATCCTTCCCGCCGCGCCCACTTCCCCACAGCGTTAAAGCCGCTTTTGCTGTATTCTGTGCCGAGCGGCGCCTCTGCCACCGATCGGCCACGCACCGCGCGCCCTGCCTACTTGGGCCGTGGAGTCGTGGACGCAGCACACGCAGCGGCGGAACGGACAAAAAAATCAATGGGAACCGCGGGGCGCGTCGCGGCGCGGCGCGGATTTATTTGCGTCGTTGGTGGGGAGTACTCACCGAATCGCTTCGGTTCGTCAAGCGCAGCGCGACTGTGGCGCACAGAGCGGAGGATGGGACGGGTGAAACGACGTACGCCTGGGGCTGCGCGCGCGTCAGGGTCAGGGCGGGACCCGCCGCCGAGCGGGAGGCCGGAGGCGCAGAGATGCCGTGTCGCAGTGGTGGGAGCAGGTCGGGCCGTTGTGCACGTGGTGGGAAATTGTAGGGGGGTGGCGCGGCCGGCGGTTTTTGACCGGGTCTCCGTGGCCACTGGCCCAGCGCCGCGTCGCGCAGGCGCAGCCGGCCTAGGCCTCCTGCGCCAATGTCCTCTCCTTTGCCGTCTCCGTTGGGCAGTTGGCCCAGTAGCGAGCTGGTGGATTGGGATGCGCGTCCGGGTCGTCTCGCGCGATAAAACATGGAATGGCCTTCCACCTTCGTGCTTGCCACACCACTTGCGTAGTCCACTCCCCACCGTGGTGCACGAAAAGCATCGTCTTTCGGCTGGTTCGTGCACGTAGCTAACCGAATCGATTGGCGACTTTTCTGCGGGTTCATGCACGTAGTTTGATCTCGCTGACAGAGTGACAGTACATACAGTGGCTTGGTTCTCAGTACCGGTGAAAATTCTATGGAACGGCGTCAGCCCAAATTTCACCCAAATAGATCGCGAAAGTTTTCTTGCTAGGCTCAGTCACGACGGGATTTCTCTTCTCTATTGTTTATTGCATGGTTCTCTTCCAAATCATGTATCTATCTGTGCTTCTGGTTGCATTGATCCCTTTTTATCGTCTAATCATGGTATCATAACTTTTCAAAGAAATGAACAGTGTGAATGCTGACCATACGGTTCTACTATTATTTGCGCTTTTGCCTTTGTACGTTCTTAAGTTCGCATCGAGATCCTTAGTTTTTTAGTGCTCCATCTACTTATGATTCTATAACACCATTTACAATAGTTGCGACAATCATTCTATCTTAAAAAAATTACCATGTTATCTAAAAACAATGTTTGACACAACTTAAGTTAGAAAATTTGGTGTTATAATAATTCCCAAATTAGTGGCAAGTCAAATTACGTAATAATAAAAAACACACAATAGACTACTCATATTGGCAAGTGAAAAGAATCGTAGCCACAAACACAGCAACCGATGAATGCGAATATAAACTTACATAGAGATCGGTGAAAGAGCGGAAGGAGAAACAGGTACGGTTGGCGGTAGAGGAAGTAGTCGATGTTAAGGATTGTGAGCGAACGCACGAAAAAGCTACCTAGAAACCTAACTGTTGCCCTACCGTGCAGGTCTCACAGTAGCAACCTCATCGGGGATCTCGATCTCCCTCCTCCAAGTGCATGAAAAATTGAAAACGACGAGGGATGAGGTCGTGCAAGGACTCAACATACAAGAGATAGAAAACGCAAATGCGACGAGGGACGAAGGCTGTGCCGGGCCTCATAAAAGAGATAGAAAACACGAGAGTGAGTGAGGGAGTCTTCTAGACGTATGCAAGGACTCCTCGTACTCATATCCACATCCACGCATAACGGAAACCCACAAAAAAGGATGTGCTGGTTAACTTGCTAAAGGAGAAATCCAAAATTAAATGGAATTAACGCGACAAGAGATAATTCATGGCACGATGAGTCAAGATGTGTCACAAGTCATTCGGGAGAATCACGCGGTAATTCGCCCGCAAGATAGTGCGCGCGTGTTTCATAATAATTAGTTGATTTCATCTGCTTTATAGTAGATTGTTCAACCTTTTGAACTTATTTAGTTTAGATCTAATTTTTTTGGACCTCTTTTCGGGGTGCAGCTGTAGTATATGTTCATGTGCGAAACTCATGTCACAACCCCGGTTTCACCGGGATCTACCCATGATCCATTGCTAGTCCCAGAGATCAATGCTAGCAACTCATGAGCGACTTGGATCGAGCATCACAACACAATCATCATAACTAAGAAAATATTATGATAAATGCAAAAGTAATTAACTTCAAGGAATCACAAACTAGCTTTGGAATTTGGATTTAAAATTTGAAGGGTTGCTTGGTGATGACTTCAAATAATTACTGAAATTTTTCTAGAATTTTCCTAAAGGTTTCCTAGGGTTTTGGCTTTAAACCTAATTAAAATTAAATTAATTTAAACTAGGGTTTTGTATATAATAATTCCCTTTTATTTAATTTTAATGTTTTTAAAAATACAAGTGACATACGACAAAATAGAGGATGTCACAACTCACACCCCACGCACGCACCCAACTCACTCACACCCCAAACACACGCACGGACAAACACTGCACATAAGACAAGAAGGCACAAAGAGGCGGGCCAGAGCCCTCTACTAATATTAAACTGAGAAAACCCAGCTTTTGCCGCCGCTAGGGATCGAACCTGGGCGGCTTGGGGCGTACAACCAGCCCCAAGATCTGAACTTATTTAGTTTAGATCTAATTTATTCCAATAGTTTTGTTATCTTTCACTTTGCTTGGGTTCCGTTGCTTTGCAGGTACAATTTATTACAGATCCAACAAGCTATATAAATGTGATTGTGTCATTTCTTGCCAATTGTAAGATCAAATCAGATGGTATGCCTTTAACCATGCTTGGTGCTGACGGGGCTTTACACCCTAAGCTCCATGGTGTGTATAGGCCAATTCACTTTCCAACTTGAACATGACGCTTTGAGGGCCAATATGACCTTAAGCATTTGAAACTCTACTATGAAGTTCGAACAAACTTTGAACCGAAATAAAACTATCACCACACTGGGCAGAAAACTCCTACTAGCTTGTGAAAATGCATTAGGAATGCCCAAGGGTGTCAACCACATCGCAGACTCCAACGAGGAGGATGTTGAGGCCAATCACCACACTGGGAAACTCAAAAGAAAACTTATTATCATATATTGTTGTGTCGCCATAAATACTACTATTTGGGATGAAACGGAAGGTAAAACCTAGCATTTTAAAAATAGAAGTAACCACATAATTATCAAAGTTAAGCAAGGAAAATGGTCTCCATACCCTCTCCACCCCGGTGAGGTCAACAATTTGAGGGGCAAGAGGGATGGGAGGCATTGCTAAAGGTTGAGGAGGACATGACGAGTTGAAGTCACAGGAGCTTCAACTTCCATAATGGTCCTTTGTATCACAAAAGTTTAATCTTTTAGGCATCGGTATTACAACTTTTACTATTTTAGTCATTATCAACACAATATATAATTTATTAAAAACTAAGTGTTGCTCAGGTTACAACATCCCAGTTTTGGGAGCTATAGGTCTGAGCTCAACTCCCATGTCTAACTTTTTTTGGGGTTTATATATTGGAATTATTAACCGTAGAAACGCGCACATATGTGTTTGTCGATGTAGAATACATCGGGGTGTGCTCCCGCTCCACCACCAGGTGGGACCAGAGTCCAATTAGGAAGTGTACCATTCTTGAAAATACCGGGCCCAAACAATCAAGGTCTGGTTTCAGACAAAGTGAAGTTCTAGCCGTGTGATTAAGACACGTGACGTTCGGCGCATAGGCGGGCGATCAGGCCCCAGACGCCGAGCGACCGGGACACGTGGCGCCTAGCGCACAGGCAAGCGATCAGGCCCCCGGCGCCGGGCGACAGGGACATGTGGCATCCGGCGTACAGGTGGGCGGCCAGGCCCCAGGCACCGGGCTAGCATGAGGGGTGGCGTCCGACGAGCAGGCGTTTGGCTAGCGGGTGCTGGGTGAACAAGTTGGGGTAGCATGGGTGCATGGGCCCCACTGTCACGGACACAGAACAAAGGTGCAAGGAAGCTTTCTTGCTAAGGATATCTTCGGGAGACATCGAATCCGGAGCATTTAATTCTGTGGAACCGCCTTGACGTAGTGGGCAGGGCTCTGGCAGTATGATATCCCCCGTCCCGCTAGTGAGGTCAGCTACGCTGTAGTTGTCTCCATAGCCATCCTGTTTGCGTCTACTATGGTGTGACAGAAGAGCGCTCGGGGCAGGCAAACCACTATGTCCTATCCAACCTGTCCCATTGTCAAAAGCAGGGGCAGGAGCGATGGCGGCAAGGATTAGTACCGGAGGAATGATGGCTACAGTGGTAGGATCGTTTAATGCGCACTATGTAGTATGTTGCAACCCATGCCAGCCTGGGTATATAAAGGGCTGGGGGTGCATCTATAAAGGGGGTTCCTGGATCGATCCTGAGATCGGACCCTCTCAATACTAGCCAAATGATACATTTAAGAAGTTTGAGCAGGATTAGGGCTGTTATCCGATCAGGGGGCCTGAAACTGGGTAAATCTTAGCATCTGTTCTTGTGTTCTTGGCCGAAGAAAGAGGAGAGGAATGAGCCGGCTACACACACCCCCACTACCGTACAACCGGATTAGGTTCCGGAGAACCTGTCATCTGAAACACGGCAGCAATGTTAATGTTATATTGCAGTTTCTAACTTGTGTTCAGGTGCACATGTATGCGTGTGGTATGTGAGTTTGTGTGTGTCGTTGCCTCGGGCCAGACCAATTAGTTAGCCTCCCATTAGTTTCTTGTCCCTTTTATTCTTCGTGGTCTTACCTATTTATAAGAGGGCTTCGGGAGGAAGGCACCCCAACGACTAGAGTTTTTACACAAATGCGCTATTGCACAAATGCCCTCACCACCTCTGCAAAAACGAAGTTACAAGGGGGGATAACTGGGGACTGAGTCGTTGCGCTCCGTACGAGTATCTTCCTGATGCGCTCAAGAAAACTCTGCTTCTTCGCGCCCCTTGGATCATCGTTTCCTTTATCTGCCATTGCTCCACCTTCGTGGCGAGACTTCCTTTGGGTCGCCGCTACCCAGGTCAGGACGACCCTCCTTCGGTTCGCCGTCCCTCTAATCTGCCATTGCCTCGCCTTCGGGTGGCAAAGCTCCCTTCGGGTTGCCGCCCCTTTGTGCCTGCTATGTTTGTTCTAGTTCGGCTATACCAAATTCGTGGGGGATGGGTGTACTAATAATTTTTATGCATGTACTAACAAACTTGCTCAACTTTTTTTATAAATTTAATTTAAAAATTGACTCATGACAAGCCTAAAACGTAAAATTTTATATTCCCCTGTTATTTTTATCTAAGACATACAAAACTTTTTTGCATAGATCAAGGAAATTGAGCTGGAGTTATTCGTGCTGTAAATGAAGGAGGCGATGGCGACGGCTGCCACGACGGCGGTGAGGGCAGCGGCGACCATGCTGACGGCGATGGCGGCGGCGCACAAGCAAAACTCGGCCATGGTGAGGACATTGCAAGCACCTTTTTGGGAGACCAATGACATGCATATATATTGGATGCAAGCGAAGAGTCCAAACAATGCTCATTGTGCATGCATACAAGAAGAGTATTAATGTTATGTAAAGAGGCAAACCGTCTGTGAGTGTCCGAGTAAATGGCATCGCCGCATCGGAGTTTCATACGTTCGCGCCAATATGCAAGCCACGTCATAATAAACGGAACGGCTCTAAGACTTTTATGGAGAGAGTATGATATAGAAATAGGAGACATGTAATTGAAAAGTTCGTTTGGCTGCCGAGAAAAAGCCATAAACCCCTCCACAACAAACGATAAAAAATCGGCTCCGGCAGTCCGGCTCCCATAAAGCGTGTCGGCAGCAGGCAATTGCATGGGATCCTGCATGCGCGGCTGCTCATTTTTTTTTTCTCTCTCTCTCTGGTCCAGTCCGCCTTGACAAATTCTCGCGGAAGCGGCCTGCACAGAGATCGCCAGATCGCAGTGGAGCCCACCACCACTTTTGAGCACCCGTACATTTCGTCAACAAGAAACAAATCTATTTCGACGCTGAGGTTATCCAAACTGTATGCTAAAGTGTTTTAACCACTGAAATTTTAGTGTTTAGCGATGGCAATTTGTAGTCAAAGCGCTCGCAACATTAAAATAATTTCCCTGATCTCACCCGTCGACGTCCCCCATTACGTGCACCATTGCTTTTCCCCAGCCACCCCTGGTCCGAAATCCCCATTCTGCCTCTTCGGCGTCTGCCGTGGGCTCCCCTGCCGTCCCTCTGCGCGAAAACGATACGAGCACACACTCCACACTTCCACAGCATGTGAATCTGCAACCTTTTATTTCTCTGAACGCTAAAGTAATCATAATACTGGTAAATGGTGTACCATTTAAACGGTACAAATGTTTCTTGTTACAATAAAGTTTAATGTGTGTTGTACTCCCTCCATTCGTGTATCTAAGGCGCATGGATTTTTCCGAGTTGTTCCGCTTTGTTGGGCGTCTGGCTACGACTCTCCAAGCGATAATTACTCCAAGTGGACGCGTGGGACTGTTTGCTTGGCGGGACGGTTCGCTCACCTTGTATTAATGCTGCCTGCATGAACAATAAGCATCATTTCACTGCATGCATGGGTGAGCAGATGAATCGGCAAGCAGCACGTGTATGGCGCGCATGAAACAGAACACAGCGGCCTTCTTAATTAGCAAGGAGTAATTATGGATAAACAGGAAAACTAACTCCAGCTCACTTACCTTGGTCTTTGCAAAAACTTCTATGCGCCTTAGATACAAGGACGGAGGGAGTATTTTCTAAGTGTTTTACATTGTATTTTATGGATATTTTACATTATGTGTTAAAAATGTTTTAGATGGTGTCTCACATGAGATACTTATATCGTTTCAACGATAACCATCCACTCGCTAGTAGCCATCATAAGTAATTTGTCCCTGCCTTGCATAAGCATGCAAAACACATCAATTCATTAAAAGTTGAGACATAAAACATCGTATGGAGTACTTATATTGTTGAAACCATGTACTGTCTATTAGATTTTAAAAATAGAAAAAATTATAGAGCATGCCTTAATTTTGCAAAGATTTAGATTGCCATGAACTTGAAAATCAGATTTCGCACAACCCCTGAAAACCATTTTTTTGACGTCTTAGGGTTTTTTTCACCCACATGAATAGTGACATTCTAATTTTCACCATTAGATACAATTCACATACGTTAAATAATCACTGCACCACACATTATTGTCCATAGTGATTCTTCAAGATAACAAAAAAAAAATATAATGGCTTTGTTGAAGCATACTCAACAACTCGGACATCAAATCCGTGTTACCTACTCCTAGCAGCAGATCTTCAACGTAATATCAAGGAAAGGCTAAATAAAATCAATGAAGGTTAGGAGATATTTAGCATATATGATTAATATTCAGGCTTAAATAAGACTAGATTTGAAATGCTAACAGCATGATTTTTGAGATTGTTTATGTGGCCACCATCTAGATTGGCTCTTACTATCCACCACCCCTGTTACTCCCTCCCTCATCTGACCCTGCACCATTTTTTAGGGGCCAAAACTCCTTTTTGATGAGCCACAGAGAATTATATCCGATGTTTACATTTGAAGGTCGTCTAAAAACATCTAGTTTTAGAATTTGGTGGTAATTTGTAGTACTTTTTGTTAAAAATACTGGCTTAAATGTTGAATTTCTTATAAGCAAGCCAATAATGTCATGTTGTCTCATTTAATTAAGCTTAAATTAAATAAAAGTTACTGCTAAAAATTATTATTCACAAGCTATTTGAAATAATAATTTGTAGACATTTCTTCAGTCTTTCCTGTGGCTGTTTCTGAAATTTTTCAGAAATATTAATATACCAATTGCTGTATCCGTAGCCGGCGCCGCATTAAGAATTAGGTGCACCAAGAAAAACAAAGCAGAGAAGCGAGCAGCAGTAAAGGTGATGGAAAGCAGCAATCTTCCGGAGGCGGGGCGCGCGGCGGCGGGGCCCACGGCGAGGAGAAGCTGCCGCCGCGCGAATCACTGCCTCCTGATGCCCGCCCTCCCGCGCGCCTGGCCCACATCTGTCGGCCGAGACCACGCCCGGTCCTCGCTCGGATCCCCGTGCTTCCTCCCCAAACCCGCCGCTC
>SPJY01035639.1:1723069-1785237 GCA_005191435.1 Raddia distichophylla
AGTTATATATCCAATAGCCCCAAAGCTTAATTTAATCGGCAAAAACACCATTATATATCCAATAGTCCATGACAGCGTGTGGCAGTCATAAAAAAGAGAGGAATCGTGCTTACCATTAATGCATGTCTGTTGAACCAGTGAAGAATTCCACATTTGCCGCTGGATTTGGTGGCACCATGGGTGAGGAAACAGGGCTCTTGACACTGGTGGGAATGCTGTAGGTGGAGGGGGAAGGGAACGCAGGGGCACCGGAGACGCCGAGGTGGATGGATGTGTTGCCGCCGGCGGATGCAGGGAGAGGGGTAGACGCTGGGACGCTGGGATACATGGAAGCGGCGGCAGGGATGCTGTAGGCGGAGGAGTGGGGAAGAAAGGCCATAGTACCATGGGTGCCGCCGGGAGCCGGTGTTCGTGCGACGGCAGACGCAGATCCTCCGCAGTGGGAGCTGGCCTCCACCTCCGCCGCATGCATCCTTCCGCTCGCATGCCGCTGCCGCATCCTTCCGCTCGCGCCGCATCGTGGTGGTGGTGCTCGTGGGGAACCGATTTGGCTGCCAAAAGAGCGCGCGCGGATGGAGGATTTCCCGCCATCTCTGATTCCCCGCACGAGATCTGGAGCTGCCGTCGGCCGATGGGAACGAGGCGTACAACGCAAAAGGGGCTGGCGATAAGGCTTCGTAACACGAGCCCCTCCCGTCGTCTCGTTTGACGACGGCTCTCTTCTCTCTCTTCTTTCTCTTCCCTCCACATCAGCAAATTGTCTTGCTGGCACACCATATAGACGGCGCATTAATTAGCGTTGTACATGCCCTTACGTGCACCACGGCCTTTCCCTGGCCACCCCCGGTCCGAAATCCCCATTCTACCCCTTCGGCAGTCCGCCATAGGCTCCACTGCCATCGCCCTCCGCGAAAACGATGAGAGCACACACTCTACACTTCCACAGCATGTGAATCTGCAACCTTTTATTTCTCTGAACGCTAAAGTAATCATAATACTTGTAAATGGTGTACCGTTTAAACGGCACAAATGTTTCGAGTTACAATAATGTTTAATGTGTATTGTATTTTATAAGTGTTTTACATAGTATTTTATGAATGTTTTACATTATGTGTTAAAAATGTTTTAGATGGTGTCTCACATGAGATACTTATATCGTTTCAACGATAACCATCCACTCGCTAGTAGCCATCATAAGTAATTTGTCCCTGCCTTGCATAAGCATGCAAAACACATCAATTCATTAAAAGTTGAGACATAAAACATCATATGGAATACTTATACCGTTGAAACCATGTATTGTCTATTAACATTTTAAAAAGAGATCGACTAGAACATAGGCGTCTGCGTTTTGCATTTAGTGCAGGCGATTTTTTCAGTACGATTGTACAGAAATTTCTCTATACGGAAATACGAAAAAAATTATATAAAAAAGTGAAAAAAAAACTTGGTAAGCTGTCGATCGAGCAAATCAAAGGGGTAAAGAACAACAAATCGACGGGGAGAAAGGCGGGCCGTCGGAGCAGGCGACGGCGGCGCCATCGAGCAGGCCGGCCCGGCGTTCGCGAGCCCTCAGCCGTGCACGGTGCCGCGTTTGACGAGGAAGAGGAGGGAGGGTTGCAGCAGCGTCAACGGCGCGGCAGTGGGTGACATCTGCGGCGGTGAGTGGCGGCACAAACAACTGGTGACATCGGCGGCGGTGAGCAGTGGCGTCGGCGACGGGCGCATGGGTGCGAAAGGTCACCTGCGTGATCGAGCAAACGCAGACGCCTATAGAGAAGTAAAAGCGTTTTAAAAATAGAAAAAAAATTATAGAGCACGCCTGAATTTTGCAAAGATTTAGATTGCCATGAACCTGAAAATCAGATTCCGCACACCCTCCAAGCCTCAAAACCAAATTTTTTTGAGGTCTTATGGTTTTTTTCACCCACATGAATAGTGAAGTTCTAATTTTCACCATTAGATACAATTGACATACGTTAAATAATCGCTGCACCACACATTATGGTCCATAGTGATTCTTCAATATAACAAAAAAATATAGTGGGTTTGTCGAAGCATAGTCAACAACTCAGACATCAAATCCGTGTTACCTACTCCTAGTAGTAGATCTTCAACGTAATATCAAGGAAAGGCTAAATACAATCAATGAAGGTTAAGAGATATTTAGCATATATGATTAATATTTAGGCTTAAATAAGACTATATTTGAAATGCTAACAGTTTGATT
The DNA here is from genome assembly GCA_005191435.1 of Raddia distichophylla. NCBI lineage: Eukaryota > Viridiplantae > Streptophyta > Magnoliopsida > Poales > Poaceae > Raddia > Raddia distichophylla. The sequence continues at coordinate 1,725,300 of SPJY01035639.1, forward strand.
TTTGAGATTGTTTATGTGGCTACCATCTAGATTGGCTCTTACTATCCACCACCCCTGTTACTCCCTCCCTCATATGATCCGCACCATTTTTTAGGGGCCAAAACTCCTTTTTAATGAGCCATGGAGAATTTATCCGATGTTTACATTTGAAGGTCGTCTAAAATATCTAGATTTAGAATTTGGTGCTAATTTGAAGTATTTTTGTTAAAAATACTGGCTTAAACGTTGAAATTCTTATAAGCAAGCCAATAATTTTATGTAGTCTCGTTTAATTAAGCTTAAATTGAATAAAAAGTTACTGCTAAAAATTATTATTCATAAGCTATTTGAAACAATAATTTGTAGACATTTCTTCGGTCTTTCCTGTGGCTGTTTCTGAAATTTTTCAGAAATATTAATCTACCAGTTGCTGTATCCGTAACCGGCCCATGTATCCTTAGCCGGCGACGCATTAAGAATTAGGTGCACCAAGAAAAACAAAGCAGAGAAGCGAGCAGCAGTAAAGGTGATGGAAAGCAGCAATCTTCCGGAGGCGGGGCGCGCGGCGGCGGGGCCCACGGTGAGGAGAAGCTGCCGCCGCGCGAATCACTGCCTCCTGATGCCCGCCCTCCCGCGCGCCTGGCCCACATCTGTCGGCCGAGACCACGCCCGGTCCTCGCTCGGATCCCCGTGCTTCCTCCCCAAACCCGCCGCTCCCGCGCCCCACCCTATCACAATCCGCCACGCCACGGCCCAGCGTCTCATGCCTCGCGCATACGATGGGCTACATCCTCAGGCGCGCGTGGGGGATCGTCGGCCGGCAGGACGGGGCCGGCCGCCGCGCATACGTGTCACGAAGACGTCGCCCACACGCACACGTTATTCTCACGGGTCGCGCACAACGCGGTCGCGCGATTCCGTCGTCGGACGAGCGGATCGACGGGCGCGAAGGATCCGCGCCACCCCACCGCCGCTCGCGACGTCCGCCCGTCCACACTTGTCTCCTCGCGCGCCCACCACCGCGCCTCCGGGTCTCAGATCTACGCGTGCCATCTCGCCCCAGCCTCTCTCTCCTCTCCGCGCTGTAGGTGTCAGTATTTGAAAAATAATACCACCACTTCCTCGTCTCGCCGCAATTTTGACCGCCGTTAGAATACTCGGACGCAGTACAGGTGGTACAGCTCTCGTCGGCGGCCAGCCGGAAAACCGTGAGGACGCACGTAATCGGGGGCGACCATGCGTGCAGATCCTTTTAGCTTCCCAGCGGTGAAAACATAGGATTTGCGTACGTTGATTACTTCGTGATCAACGTCATGAACGAGTCTCAAGCTAGGTACCCATGCAAAATGGGGTTACATTTACCAAAGACATTAATTCGCATGTCGCAGAGATGGCAACAAAATATGAAGGGACATGAAGTTGGGACGCCGCAGCGGCAGCTACGGTGAAAATTTACGTTTGCTTTTTTGAAAGGAGATGGAACACACTTGAAGAAGCTATAGGACAAAAGTCACTTTTAAGATTTTCTGGACAATTCTTCGTGCTGATCGAAGGAAAAACTGCTACATATACTCCATGGTTCAGTGCTATCAACGCCGTCTTGATCTGTTTAGACGAACAGATCTCAGATCGATTCCGTCCTCGGCGGGAAATCTATTTACACAAGGCCCCTCTGTCTCTTCAGACTACTAGACAAAATTACAACGAAGAGGACCAAAAAGAAAATAGAAGAGAAATTAATTCCTCAAGAAGAGAAGAGAAGAGAAGCTACGAAGTCATGAGCTAAACTCCTGCTGTGGCTAGTTCTCTGCCGGCGGCGGCACGTTCAGATCCAGATCGAACGCGACCGCCTTCTTCGCTGTCACCGCCGGCGGTGAGGGCGCCAGATCAACGACCGACGAGGAGTCGGAGTCGCTCTGCGCCACGGTCGCCACGGTTACCGGTGGCGCCAGCTTCATCATGCGGTACCCCGCGGCGGCGGCGGCGGCCGCCGCTGCCTGCTCGTAGAAGAAGTACGGGTTAGGAGCAGGGCGCGAGATTGGGTATCCCTTGAAGGGGAAGCGCGCCCCACCGACGGCGACCGCAGACACGGCCGCCGCCCGGTGGAAGAGGTCGAGGTCGAGGGCAGGCGGCAACGGCATGGCCTGCATAGGGGCCGGCACGCCGCCGCCGCACGACTCCACCGTGCTGTGGCTGCTCGGGCTGCCGCCGCCGGCAGCGGCGCCGGCGACGGGGGACAACGAGGCGGAGGGGAAGTTGGTCTTGGCCTTGGCGCCGCGGAACTCGCGTGCGGCGGCGTCGTAGGCGCGCGCGGCCTCCTCAGCGGTGTCGTACGTGCCGAGCCACACACGGCTCTTCTTCGCCGGGTCGCGGATCTCCGCCGCGAAACGCCCCCACGGGCGCTTGCGCACCCCCCTATAGTGCGGACACACGCCGCCATGCCCAACTCCGCCGCCGACGCCAAGGCCGAGGCCGGTGGGCGGCGGCGCCGGCACCTTCTCCGCCGGTCTAGGTGCCATGGCGAAGCAGGTATACAAGTGGCGGTGGCGTGCTCGTATCTCTTTTGTTAAGCGGGTGGGTGTGTGTGGCGTCTAGGATAAGGCGAGGAGGAGGGGGAGGCATTTATAGAAGGGCGGGCGGTTAAAAAAAGGCAAGTAAGTAGGGGGAAAAGGGCAGCGAGTGGTGGAGCGGCGAGAGGGAATAAAACTCGGCGCAGTCAGCGAGCGGTTTGACTGTCCGCTCCTCGCCGCCGCCCCTCGTCGTTTGCGAGGCGGCATTAAAATTAGGCCGGCGCTTTTCCGTTCTGGCCACAAGCAGGGTTGCAAATGACGCAACGTATCGCTCAGGTAAGAGAGACGAGGTGGAGTACTTCCTTTTTCCTAGGGGCACCCCCGTACTCTGCGTTGAGCCCCGTTGAAGACGTATTCATTTATACATTATCTATGAGGGTAAACTATCATACACCCTAAATCTTCTTCACGATAGAATTAATACCAAAGGGTATCAACTTGAATGTGCTTTTTTATTGGAACTTTCATGTGCCATTGGTTGAAATTTCCACTTCATCAACGTTTTTTTTTCAAAAGAAACAATTATGGAAAAGCTTGTGAAATAGTATAGTAAAAAAAGAGATGAAAATTGCTTGTAGATCCATCTAAGCGTAGGCGAGGATGACCTCGCTCGAACCTGCCAAACTTAGTAATATATTTTTTCAACATAGCATTACATTTTCATTAAAAAAATAATCTAAAAGTAATATGATATAGACTGAGAAAATAGTACTCCATCCGTCCCAAAATATAGGGCGTATAAAAATTTTCATCAAGACTAAGAGATGGTGTTTAAGAGAGTAAATCATCTTTAATTATCTCGTTACTCGAAGCATGCATCTCCTTTCCATGCACTTAATTAATAGCTTTAATAGCTAAAGCTAGCAAAAGCATGCACTTTATAGTGTTAATAGCTTAGCTATGAATTAATTGTTCGTCTTTCCCAAGGAAATAACGGAAAGACGCCTTATATTATGGAACAACTCAAAAAAAACTTATGCGTCCTATATATTAAGACGGAGAAGTACAAAAAATCGCTTGCCCGATCTAGCCGAAAGCACGCGACGATGGTCTTGCTGGGGCCATCTATATTTAGGCATACATTTTTCAACTACATCGGTACATTTTTTGGAAGAATTATTTTAGAAAAACATGTCAAATATGCCCTCGAAAAAAGATACTAAAATCACATGCAAGATCTAACCAAGCGCAAGCGCCTGTATAAACAATAGAAAATGAGAAGAAAATTATCGTGCTGACCATGTCATAAATGTCTTGAAAATATGAGAGATAACAAGTGCACGTGAGAGAGTTAATCGTAAATACGTTAGAGGACTGTGTAATAATTAAGTTTAGACAAGAAAAAACAACAATTATTTCGCATGTACATCTTAATTCTAAATAAAATCATTCAAACTATATGTATTACATGAAAAACATAGGGAGCAATTACCATAATGTCAATCATCTGATGGCTTTTTAAGCCTAGATTGAGGTGGCCCTGGTTGCGTTGATGCCAACTGTTGGCGTTGCGCCAAAGGCTGAATGGATTGCTTGAAAAGGATCATAGTTGTCTCAATTTCAATGGCTGAATTTATGCTCTAAATAGAAGAAATTACCTTAATCTCATTTATTTGAAGGCTTTTTAAATCTGAATTGAGTCGAGTTGGTTGTGACGGTACCATGTGTCGACACAATATCGAGGACCTAGCTAGGTAATTTCTCCGGCTTGGAGAGTATAATTTCCAACCATTCAGATTGAAACAATTATGACCAATCTTTAAGGAGTTTGCTTCGAGTTATGGATAATGCGCCAATCCTTGGCACGGACACCACCAGAATCAACTCAAATCATAATTTTCTAGATCTAAATGGCCGAAAATTTAACTTCACGCAATTTAGCAGCATTGTCATCTTCAACCGAGTCTTCCTCCAGATTAGGCTCGCTGGTTGTATCTTCATTGTTGCTTTTCCACAAAAGCCATTCTTGTTTCCATGGTGACGGCAACGATGGTGGGGGGATGGTGGCGGCGACCACGACGGTGACAACAACGGCCGCGGCGATGTCGATTTGAGTAGCAACGTTGAAGTCGACTGCGACGATGATGGCATGGGCAACGATGACAGCAGCGGCCATGGCGACGACAATGGCAGCAGCAACGTTGAAGTTGACCGTGGCGACGGCGGCGGCGGCGACAACAACAGTGGCTGCAGCGAGGTGGAAGTCGACCGCGCCGACGGCGACGACGATGGAGATGACATGATGTTCGTGAAGCTAAACTTTGTGTTTTTGGGGCACTAGATCATCGTATTCTAGCTGACCATATATAGCACTCATCGTTGCTAGTCACTGCTTCGTTAGCTTGGGAATACATGTAGTCGTTGCTTCGTTAGCTGGCGTGCGCACGTCGGAAGTTGCATGCGATGCCGCGGACGACTGAGCTTACAGAGGAATACTTAATGCTAGGGGCAAAACGGGAAAACCAGGGATCAAAAAAGTGTAACGTCTACTATTTGTGTACTTTGTGAGAATAACCTAAAACGTCTGTTAAACCTGAACCGGAGGCAGTACTCTCCAAGCCAGAGAAATTACCTGATCTACCAATCTGTTATTTGGACTCGAGGACACCCGACCACAGTCTTCGGATATCCCAGCTTAAAAAAGCGTGGAGAGCCGGCGCGAGAAAGATAGGCACAGGGGAAGGTGGCGGAGGGAAAAGCCGCCGCTCTGGTGGGCCCCGCCGGGAGCGGGGGGGCGGCACGTAGTACGAGCGAGCACGTCGCGGGCGCGGGCGCCCGCAGCGGGCCCCACGGCGAGGAAGACGACGCATCACGATCCGTGCGTCCCGAGCTGGGGCCAGGAGGCGGGGGCGCAGCATCGGCATCGGCAGCGCACGCAGCAGCCGGCCTGCGCGTAAAGACACGTGGGCCGCGCGCGGCGGCCACCACCTCGACCACGACGCCGCCGTCCCATCCGCCGCGCGTCTGCCGCACTAACGGATCGTCAACCGCGCGCGGGGAGGAGAGCCTTGTTGTCGCGTGCGCAAATCCGGTGCCGCGAGATACGCCGCTCGTGGACAGCCACAGGCCTCGCCTCGCCATGAAAAATACTGCTCAGAAAATAACAAGTGGCCCTTGCTGGTGTGAGAAGCAAGAGATGGACGTTTCGTCCGCAGATAGCCGTATCGCAAACCGACGTGGTTCGATTTTCTCGTACCATGATTCGCTTTGTGTCCGTATGAATTTACAAACGATTGCCCACAGCATACTTTTAAAGCCACGACCGTTGAATCATAGAGCCCTAAAAATTATTTGTGTTGGTAGACTACGGTGCCAACGTATGATTGTTTAACTTGGGAGGTGAATTCGAGGATTGTATAACAAACAAGGATATATATACATTATGAAAACATATCTTGTGCAATCAAGTTCACGGTGCAACCATTGTGCATCCAAACTATCAAAAGTTATAAAACTTTTTAAAAAAATTTGTATATGTACTTTTTTTACTGTCCCATGTATGAATTTCAAAGCAAAATTCATTTTATACTAGGTATAAAAAGAAAAAAAGACATATTTGATGATTTCAAAATTGATACAGTTTTATCTTTTTTTATCACTGTCAATATAGGATGTATTTGAACTTAAAATTTTATATAGACGTAGAGTAAGTTGAAGAATATATCTACAAACTTTTTTTATAATTTTTCTACAACTTTTAATAGTTTGATTGTACGGTAATTACACCATAACAATATGTTATGGAGTATATGACAACCATTATGTAAATAACCTATAGATAATTGGCATGGAACTTTCTATATGCTCTTAGATACACCATACCAAAGCAATTTGGCAAGATTCTATTTTGATTACGTAAGCGTTACTTCGGTTGTGATGAATTAACTATCTAAAACAGAAATATAATGAGAATTGTGAACTCTCAAATATATCTGAGTAACTACATGAATGCAATAACCCTTCAAAAAAGTTTATACTACAAGTTGCAAAATTTTGTAGCAATATGTTTATTTAGAGAGCACGCTAGTAAACCAGTGGTGGAATGCTTTTATTGTAACAATCGCTATCACATGTGTTTGAGTTTTAAAAATAATGAAAATACAGATCTCATGGTGGTTTACAACAGTGTAGCCGAATCGCCGAATCCATATCGTAATCATCAATAAAAAAATAGTTTACTGTATTAAGTTACCATATTCAGTATGGACCGTAAATACATTTTAAAAAGCTGGAAAATACATTTTGAAAAGCTGGAACGGATATTAAGAGCACGATGAATTAACACAACATTGTCGTAAAGAACTTATCAAATTAAAAGTAGTATTTTCTTTATCCTCACGTCGACCTCCGAGGGACATGGATCAGGCTCATGCAAGGAACTCTCGCGACAGGAACAAAACCACAGGCTGATCCGGCGATCCCCCGCGAATACGACGGAGGAGCGACCCGCCCGGTGCGGTCACACGTCCGAGTAGAGGCGCAGAAGATCCCCGCGCGGCGGCCGTCGGCGTTAACGGAGCGGCGGACGCACGGCGCGCGGTTGGGGGGTGGGGTGGGGCCCGGCCGTCCTGGTGGGCGCGCTGCCCAACGTCGGCATCGATCGGCCCGGCCGGCTCCGCGCGCGGGCGTGTTGCTTGGATCGCGGCGCCGTGGGGCAGGCAAGACCGCGCGGCGCCTGCGTGCGCCCACGCCTTTATTATTTCGAGGCGCAGGCGCAGGCGCAGGGGGCTCGCGTCGCGTGGACCGACAGTTAGTACCGCCGCCCCCACGCACCGGCACGCGCCGGTTGCCTTGCCCGCGGATTGCGTGATCCCGCCGCGCCGCTCCCATCACACGCTTGCGTTGCGTTGCGGCAGCGCAGCGCAGCGCTTTCCTGGGCGAATTTGCTGGACGCACCCGCGACCGTGCACCGGGACGCCGCTGCCGTCCTTTAATTATTGCGGGGGTGGATAGGGCCTGGGGCCGTTGGCCCGTGGCAGCTCCTTGCCGACGCGAAAATTTCCGCCTTTTTTCTCGCGGATATTAAAAGCGATAGGTGCGTATTCCGTCCGTTCAATCCATGGTATACTACATATGCTAAAATATATACTCCCTGAGACGCGGTAGAAATTTTCACAAAAATTAGAGTGACAATGAATTTAACAAAAAGTTGGCAGAAATGGCAGGCTATTGTACATGCTCTCAAATAAAGCTCATACAATGAGTATAATAATTTGTACATTTGCCACTCTAGATTGATATGACACTTGTGTCACTTTGTCTCGCTAACATGTATATTCAATCTATATATATAACAGTGGGTTAAAATGGCACGTAAATATACCAACCAACTAAAGAGTGGCAAAAGGACAATTATTTATCGTATAATTGCCTTCAAAATATGAGATAATATTTTTGTATGGGTGCTAATGAATAAATATAGATGGTTGGAAAAAAATAGATAAGGACATAGCAGGAAACATAACATCTCACTAAAAATACAAGCAAACCTTTTATTTCTCAACAAACTCACCCAAATCTTGCGCCTTATACATTTTAGCGTAGTGAGTGATCTTCGTATGAGCGAATAATATTTCCAGTTCAACGTTGAACCTCGAATTGGAGTGATTTTCAGTTTGAACAAAAAAGCTATTACTAGACTTGATCATCTGTTGGGTTCGGATGGGTTTAGGTCGAGTTTTTCAAAACCCGATCAAAAATTAGTCGGCCCGAACCCGACCGACCCGGTGCACCGGGTCACAAATTCAGGCCTGAACCCGACCCGAAACTGAAAACCTGAACCTGCACGACTTATTTTGCAATTTTTTGAGCCCAAACCCGACCTGACCCGACCGGATGCACTGGTCGGGTCGGGCTATTCATGAGCAGGTCTAGTTATTACACATATATTTTGCGTTAATTTTACTCAAATGTTAACTTATTGTTGGTTTTCAATAAAGCTTCGGTGGATCACACAGTAGCAGCTAAAACTTCACAATGGTTGAAAGGCGGTAAAGGCTGTACACATCTAAAGAATGCAACGTCTCCACCATGGCTGTACAACTTTATAGCAAGAATATGTTAGTTGGGTCCCAACCAAGGTCTTGAGTTCATAGAAAAGATTTAGTTTTTTTTCATACATTGTCGACTCGTCAAAACCGTAATCTTGTCTCAAAAATAAGAAAAAATTAGCCTGGTTACTAAAATATAAATTTAAAATGCCATCGCATGAAAAATAAGCTTTATAATAAACATGTGTGTGAATTGTCAATTTGAATCATCTTTGTGATAATAAAAGTGTAGTTTGTATTCTTCAAACACACAACTTTCATTAAATCGATGACTAAAGATTTACAACCATACGAATAATGTTTATAATAAAAGTCCACATGACGATCAAATACTTTCTGCTAGCTTCTTCGCCATTCTTCTCAGGTATGTTCTTGTTGGCCTAGCCTTGCCGCGTCTCAACGCTTCCACGACCAATATGACTTTCTACTTCTGGAACACTAATCCAAAGATAGAAATCAGCTCTAAACAAAAACAAAACTCCCACGGTACAGAGGGAGAAAAATCCCACCAACCTGTAAATATTTAATCGGGAACCAAGGGTACCTGCCCTATGTAAGGCCCCAATGAGGAAGATGTTGGGACCAACAACCACGTTGGAGAATATTAGAGAGGAAGTTATTAGCATACTAAGCTGTTGTGTCGTCATCAACACCATCATTGAAAATATAACATCTGACAAACCCTAACACTAAAAATAGATCTAACCATGTAAAATTATTGAAGCAAGGTGACGAAAAGGTTCCTCCTCCCCCAACGGTCAACCCTAGCCAGTAAGGTCAATGGAGTTCATGAGGACAAGGGGGCTAGGAGGGAAGGCGTGTAGTTGCGGCGGTTTATTAGGTCATTGAACGGTTAAAAATTTTAATTCGTTATTTCTAAACAAAGGCGCAATTTTTTAGGCATACACACGCATGCGGCATGTGTGCGAATGCCCTTGAAATTTTGGTAGATCACGTGCCAATCGTGCTGTGACGAACGTATGCAGGGCCGGCTCTAGGGTTTCGAGGGCTCTGGGGCAAACAGAAGACTATGGGCCCTTTAGCTTTGGGTCGTTGGACGAAATATTCTTTTAATTCGTAATATGATAATAGATAAAGCAAATAGTAGTACTAGTAACATAGTAACATGTACTTGATTTTTTAAAAAATATCGATGCTACAAACTAAAAGAGCAAGTAAAACGAAACTTGTATAATTACCTCAAATAAGAACCAAACTCCAATGACTCCATCAATAATAATGCTTCAGTGATTCAAAAAAACTCCTTCGGGCATTTATTGATGCAAAATCATCAAGGACAATATCAATATTAATGTTATCCAAGACATCCTTCTTAATGCAGCACATAGCCAGACCATTCAATCTTTCCTGTAACATAGTTGACCTCAAAGAGTTTTTTCAGTGGTTTCAATTTTTAGAAACTTCTTTTCAGCCGAGGCTACAATCACAGGTACAGTTAGGAGGATTCAATAGGCAACAAAAATATTTGGATAGCAATCTACAGATATAACAAACTGACGAATCTTAGGCGTTGACATCAAATCATCTGACAAAGTTACTTGCAACACTTTTAGTTCAAAGAACTTGACGTTTCGCCTTCGGTCTTCGCATCGCACACGCAGTGGGCTTGCAGCCTGCCGGCCTGGCGACCTTCACATCTGCAGTGCCGACCTTCCTGTATATCTGGTTGTGGGGTCCCCTCCGACATGGGCCCTAGGCGCAGTCGCCCCTCCCGCCTATAGGCCCAGAGCCGGCCTTGAACGTATGATAAATTTCCCGTTGCTAATCAGTGTTATCTACAAGTATGCATGATCTATGAACGAGCATGTGCTGCGAGGTTATTTTGGTGAACTATTTGTGGTCCCTAACTACTACAGTGTACCACACTGTTTGCATGATAGAATGTAGTCAATCAGCTCAGTACGTACTGCTTGACGTATTGTACCAGTCTAGCAGCTTAACTTAAAGGCTCTCGGATCGGAGGAGAAAAAGAAATAAAAGTATCAATAACCAAATAATGGTGCATTTTGTGCTGCCAACTAAAACCGATGCGGACAGAACAAGCATATTTCCCCCGCTCCTTGAGGCCACTTTGACTCTAGCGTTGCAGTGAGGAGTGGACTGACGTGTACGTTTTGATCCCAATTGTGTGCTAAACCACGAGCGTGGCTCACGTGGGGATAATAAAATGCAATCAGTGACTGTGATCGTTCAATTAGCGTACAGTGGATGGAAAGGAGTCGGAGGGAGGAAGAGAGAGAAGCCGAATGTTCCGGAGCGACCAGGATGGACTCGTGCTAGATTTACATGGTTGAGAGCCAATATTATTTTTTAAAACGATTTGGTTCTCTATTCAAACTGTGTGTGTAATAGACACACGGTAGTGCTATTCAGTGTTGATTTGTATCTAAAGGTAGAGGTATGGCACCCAAGTTATAATTGTTCACCTCTAAGACCATCTCCAAAGGCGTCTCGTCCTCGTCCTGGCGTGCGTCGGGATGGAAAAAAGACCGGAAAGAGGTGGCCGGCGTTGCTCCAATGGCATTGCTTCCCGGAAGCAAATCTCCTCCCGTCGAAGAGAGAAACCCTTCACGTCGAGATTCTCTCTCCATTCCCTTCGTGCGCAAGGGCGGTGCTTGCAAGCAACGGCTAGTCCGTCCCGCGAGTGGGCGGAAGGTGGAAGAGGGCAAGGGAGCGGCGACGCAGCCGGCGTGGTCGGCCCAAGGGGAGGTGGCGGAAGCAGCGGCGGGCATATTCGCGCTCCGGGTACCGACGACGAGTCGGAATCGAGCACCTGCAGCATGCACACAACGCTGACGACTTTGCAAAGGCAAATTCTTCGATTGAAAATCCCATGCGCTTGAATCTTTTTGCATGTGCAACAATTTCGGTGGATTCACGTCGATCTATGGTCTAGATGGGTGGATCTTGCAAATATTTAGGTTTTGGAGGGACTGGGTCGGTCAGATCTGGGTGTGAGTTGGGGAGATTTGGGGACGATTTGGGTGCGATTTGGGGACAAGTTTGGGTGATTTGGGGGCGACTTGGGGACGATTTGGAGGCGAGTTGGGGTGATTTGGGGATGGTTTAGGGCGATTTGAGGGCGGCGACCGGCACCAAACCTGTGCTGCCCCTCTGCTGTGTCTGTGTAATTGGAATGCGAATGGCGATTGCTTCCAGATAGCTTGTGACTTCTAATTCCGACCGTATGCAGCGCAGAATCATGTTTTCTCTCTGAAAGACAACGTGGTATGCACCCATGAAATTCTCTGCATCTTGAGCTGTTCAAGTTAATAAAATCCACAATCAATTAGGTACATTCATTTGAGCACTCACGTCCAATAATACCAATTGTGTGATCAGAAGATTGCAGCCCATGTGCAGCTAAGCAAAATGTAGTAATAGCTCCCTTCAAATTTGAAAATGAGAAGATAACCAAAACAAGAAATGAAATGTTGTTGTAATAAGTAATTGTACATGAGTTTATTATTGTTTGTTTAATCCTATGCGTAGTGCTGGTAAAATTTCACAGATTTCAGTATGAATTCAGGTGCTGATCACCTGGCAACTTAATGGCTTAGCTGCCAAAGTAACATGGCATGTGTACACATAATTCTCTTTTAATCTGGTATGATTGAAACTTAATGATGGTTGTATTCATATGGAAAAAATTATAGTATCCTACTGAAATATAAACATATCTGTGTGAGTAAACTGCATGTACACAAAATTGATCACTTAGACCATGCATTTTTTCAATTTTTTTCATATTCAATTGACGGGAATATTTTTTCCAATTTTATAATATTTAATGGATGGGAATACTTTTTCAATTTTCATAATATTTAATTGATAAGAATACATTTTTACAATTTTTTAAAAATTTAATTGCATCCTACACAATATACCATATGGCGGTATATGCAAAAATACACCCTGGTATAATTACGATATATGGTATGGCGGTTATGAAAGAATGTTAAAATATTTAGGGTGGGAATGGAAGGGAATGGGGGAAGAAATTTTGTTGGAGAACAGGACTGGGAAGGGAATGAAGTCTGGGAAGAAAATCTCTTTAGAGGTGTTGAAGGGAATGGAGGTAAGAAAAATGGTTGGAGATGGTCTAATCCCAGACAAGATTTCGTAAAACGAAAAACTATAACGCGTCAATATTAAAACTATCAAACCAACGATAAAAAAAAATCAAACCTGGTAGTTATATGCAGCTTGCAACTCACATATGAATGCATAAAATAACCATGCAAATATCTTTTCATATCGTTTTTTCGTCGTATTTTATAATTAACGACTCTTTCCGAGCAGTGTAAATGAAAGCTCTGATTGACTAACGGTAACCATTGCTCTTTACATTTTTTTCAAAGAAAATAAGACCGAATAACTTAATATAAAAAGGTTTTTTTAGCATCATCAAAAACTATAATGTCTATGAAAGTTTATAATAATGTATAAAAATAACTATAATCCGGTTATCCAAGTCATAATAAAAAATAAAAAATGGGAAGATGAAAGTAAAAAGTGTCATTCTTTCTCTAATATCTCGATGGAATATGAAAGTAAAAAATAAAAAAATAATGGAGAATGGAACGGAAAAAAAGAATTCAAATGGTTGGTTAGAGAGATTGGATATATTACCTTTGCATGCAGGAGGAGAGTTGTGACATACCATCATCAATGCACCACCACCACGACTAGTCTCATTTGAGTGATAGAGATATAGAGGGTCCTCTTTATATAAATGAGACACTATGTCTTTGGCTAATTTTACAACGATGTAAATAACAACAGTCATACTTTTATGGCAGCGCGTTAGCACCTCTTCAATAATACCCAGATCTAGATCTAGGCAACATTTGTTATTCGAAAAACAAATAGAAACATGTGGAAACACGCTAGAACATGCCATGTTCTGTAGTTTTTTAGACCCATGTTTCGTCATGTTTATCAATGTTTCATCGTGTTTCACGGAACATATCCTCTTTGTTTCAATGCTATCAATGTGAGTGTCGTGTTTTTTTTTCTTCCAAAACTCGCATATCGGAAAGCGTTCGATCTTTTGGCTTCGGATCGGACGTCCGATCCGTAGCACTGCCCCTTTTAAAGGCCATCAATTTTTCCAACTACAGCATAAACTAAACTAAAACAGAGAATTAAATACAGTCATGCCATATCTCCATTATTTGTAACAAGTAGTAAACGAAAAAAAATCGACGAAGGATGGCTCAGGGCTGCACACAGCTTTCCCCTACAGGAGTACTGGCTACAGCACCACACCCCCGCGAGCGAACGGCTTGGTACGCGGCAGCACGTCGGTGGAGCATTTTTCGAGCGGCAGCTAGGATGCACCCCACTTTGGAGACGCAATTATTGAGCAAGGAAATTTATGGCGCCGAGGTGGAGTTGGACTGCTCGCCGGTGGGCTGCGCCTGCTCCACCACGCACCCCCGGTCTGGACGTGGCGCCGCCGATTAAAAACAATACAAAATCCCGCACGTATCTGCGCCGGCCGAACCAACGAATCCGCAGGCCGCCGCTTGCTCCCTCGCATCGCATCCATCACCGCGCGACGCCCACGAGCAGACGGACGCTGCACCGATCGGCGCCCACGCCCGCGCGGGCCCCCGCTGCGCAGCCCGTCGGCCGGGCCGTGAATTTCTTTATGAGCCGTGGAAAAAGATGGGAGGAGGAGAAGGCAGCGCGAGCCGGCGGAAGAGGGGAAAAAAATTAAAAGGAAAGGAAAAGCGAGAGGGACGGGTGGGCGCGTCCTCTACGTGCCGCCTCTCCAAATCAGTCGCGGTGATGGGCCGTGGGGCCCCCCACGCGGACGGCGCCGCGCCAGGTGGTGGAGTGGAGGGTGGGGGGCGTGGACGGGGTTGCCCGGCGACGCCGGCACCACCGGCTGCTACGCTTGTTTTCTTTTGGGGTTTCTTTCCTGGCGAATGAGAGACGGCGGCCGGAGTGGGGTGGGTCGTGGAGATGCGGACAAGACGTCTCTGCTCGCGGCGCTGCCGGGTCCAAGTCGCGAGCGCTGCGCTCCCACCGGACGAACGGACGTGTCCACCGGCTGCTGCCTCGGAGTAGAGTAGACGCGGTGTTGCGTGCCGCTTTCGCCGTGTTTTCGCGTCGGAATTGCCCGGCGCCCCGGCGGTTCCGTCAGGCTGGGCCCGCGGGGGTGTAGGCGAAGGAGACGGCGATCCTGGGCCGCTGCCATCCCGAGATGAATCTCAGAAGGAGAAGGATGGTGACGCTCCAACCCCATCGAATGTTTCCATTGAGATTTCCATGTGTTCAATAAACTCATTTTTGAGGAAGTTCAGTTAACTATTTCACCCCCTATGTATTACGCTACTAGTTTTTCGTTCGGTTTGTTTTAAAGTTTTCTATCTATGTTCGACTTACTACACATGACGATGTTGTCGTCCTACCGCATTATAGGTAATTCCAGCAATTATTTTCTTTTAAAATAATGAAGACCTATATTGCTTGATCAAAGCGGATTACAATGGTCCTTACAAACCTTGTAGGATAATCCAACCAAATAACACTAGAAATAAATCTAAAAGTGGCGGCGAAAGCATGAGGTTTTGCTAAAATAGTGAAAAAAAAAGATCTTCAAAATCACCTTTAGAAACACAACTGAAAAGGAAGGTGAGGACATTGTCGATCCCCACGGTGTTTATCACTTGCATGTTGCATCCTTTAGAGCAAGATGACAAGAGAAGCCTATTGCAGGGGATCGACAATGTCCTCACCTTTAGAAGATCTTCTTCTTCACCTTTAGAAGATCTTTGCGCTTTTATGTCATTTACTCTAAAACTTTGAACGGTGGTGATCTGCCCTACATAGAAGGGTACGGTCTACACCATCATTTTTCTGGTTATAGAATGAAATGCATATGTGGGCAAAGGGCATCGATGCTAGTAGCTTCGTTGTGGAGAAGGCTAAAGGGAACCACATTGTTAGAAAAGATTTAAAAGAAACTCAAAACCATACTTGATCATATCGCCTGCAAAGTCAACAGAAAAGATGGGACAACTTAGCAAACTATATGGCTTTTTTTTTAAGCAAGGCAGGAGGACTGCCGTGTATTCAAAAGCAGGAGAAGATTACAGGTTGGGAAAAGATTAGCCCCCCCCGGTGGCCAAAAAAGTCTTAACTAATTACAAAAGGCGTGCCCGCAAACTATATGGCTTGTAGAACTAAATCTAATTACCTCTACAAAATTAATCATCGAGGACCGGGTTTCTTGTCTCCATGCTCCTTCCAACACTGGCAAGGTTGTCAGAATG
Source organism: Raddia distichophylla (assembly GCA_005191435.1). Taxonomy (NCBI): domain Eukaryota; kingdom Viridiplantae; phylum Streptophyta; class Magnoliopsida; order Poales; family Poaceae; genus Raddia; species Raddia distichophylla. The sequence continues at coordinate 1,741,206 of SPJY01035639.1, forward strand.
GTTGGAAGCGAGAGGGCGAAGAAAATCGTTGGAGGAAACTTTAGGGAGAGGGAGAGGTGTAACATGATAGATTGCCTCCTCTCTTATGCTGCAAGAGGGGGAAGTGAAAATGATGCTTCTTTTTCACATAATGGCATTTTTAACAACACCGTAATTTATGACAGTATGACAATGAGCATTGCCACATCACACCATCGTGTTGCTTCCCTAACTCATGACTAATGGTTACCTATGTTTTTGAATCAAATATGTTGTGATATTAATCACATTCACAATGTGGACAAATTAATGTGTCTATGACGATAAACACATGAGGTAATGCATTGTCTCTCTATACCAATGCATTGTGTTGACATAACTATCCTTAGTGAGTTACAATTGAAGGTGGTTACTAACATGTGTCTTATCACAAAAGACACATTTTCCCAAGGCTCCTCCAAAGATGTCGGGTTCTCTATACAAAGGGCTTAGGACCTGTTTAGTTTGAGTAACAAGGTTATCAGACTTTGCCACAACTAACTTGTCAAATATCCTAAGCTTAGTTATTAATTTGTTAGCCACACTTTGGCAAGAATAGACAATCTTGCCATATTTTTTATAACCAATGACACATGGGACTTGCTTGGTGGAAGAAGAATGTTGCCACATTTGTGGTTATGAATCAAATAGTTACTTGCCATGGTTAAACCTGCCTAACTTTAATTGTGACAACTTGTGGCAAGGTTAGATCGCAACCAAACAGCCCCATAGTTCCTATTGTAATGATAAGAATAAAGAATCAATAAAAGTTTTTTTCTTTCGATTCTTTTTGTCACTCTATATAGGGTATGGATTTAACGACCACAAATTTAATTAAAAATACACCTAAAAGAGCCCGATATGGAAATAAATTATGCAGAGATTATTTTTAACTTTTCATTTATAAAAATTAAAATAACAAACTAGATTAAACTACTCCCTTTCTCAGTAGATAGAGCTAGTTACATGTGATTATCCAGTTTTGATTCTTTTTTAAGCATCCCAGGAACTCCTAGTTTGGAGCACTTTCCTATGCTGTGATACCCTGGTTTGAACTGGTGTGAACTGGCGTCACTGAACTGTTGTAAAATTATAAGAATACTTGTGAATTTCTGCATGTTAATTAGGACTTCGAATATTTTATGCACATCTGGGAGTTGGGACGTTGCTAGATCACTAAATACGTACGTTGAAGTCTTACATATGTGCTTGAGGCTGTTGAGCTCTCTATATGTATTTTCTACCCAATTAGAGGTCAACAGGTCGTGCCGCCTCGTTTTTTTTTTTTAAAAAAATTATATTGGCCCATACGAGATCTTGGCCAGCCCACCAAATTAGAGGCTGCTGGGTTAGGAAAAAGTCCACTTTGCCCCCTTCAACTATTGCAAAAGTTTGATTTTGCCCCTCAACTCTAAAATCGGGCATCCAACCTCCCTTAACTATCAATACCGGTCAAATTACCCCCTTTTAACCAAAACCACCATGGTTTTAGATGACATGTCATCCTAGTCAGCATTTTTTTTATAAAATAATTTCACAAAATTTAATAAATTGTAGGAAATTATAGAAAGCTCAATAAAATCATATAAAAATGGATGTGTGTGTACGGCCCACGCCGTATATGGCCGAAAGAGCTCACCATAACACGTCTGGGCCTCTCGTTCTGAATGGCTGCAACTTGCAGGCACCTTGCAGTTTAGACGCTGGATTGTCTCAGCGGGGCGTGCATCAGCGTGGCTCGATCCATTGAGAAGGGCACGGTACATCACGAGGAAAAGCTCAACTGTTTGTATGTCGATGACATATCCGTACAGTGGCCTTGATTCAAATGAATCACTGCCACATCTGCATTGTACAAAGTTTGTTCGTGGTGATAGCCGCGGCCCGCGGCAAACTATCGCATATCCGCATGTGCGTGTTACATACACATTTACAAGATGCATGACAACATGATGCCAAAAAATATGAGCACTGCGGCATGCATGATGCATGCTTCTTTCTAAAATCACACGGGGATACTCGATGGAGACTGCCTGGGGGCATACGCTTGTCACCGGAAGTAGCGTTGGTCAGTGACTCCGATTGAATGTGTTGGGAGACTACCAGGAATTCGAGATGGGCTTTCACCAGCATTTGTCAAACAAATGCACATCACGTAGAGTATTCAGTAAATGCTGGAGGGTAATACGAGTATTTTCATATTTCATTAGCACAAGATACTATAAGAGTTACAAGATACTATGAGTTACAAGATACAAGAGTTTCATGAGCACGAGCACAAGATAACAAATCTGTAGCTGGTGCTGATTTGGTCAAGTTCAGGTTGTTCAAACCATGCAGAACGACCGGGTTAATGCACGGCAGCTGTTCAAACTTCAAGCTGATTTTGTGAGGATGCATTCTCCTTTTATGCCACTATTTTGAAAGAGGCACATGAGAACTACCGTCTTATTTCATTGATAAGTAGGAAATGTGAGAGCATCTGACCTCACGAGCTGAATTTTGTATAAGGAGCAGGGATTCACATTCCAGTCGAAGTCATTGCTTCTTGTCGCTCAAAGGGTTCGTTGTCAGTGTCTCAGAGAAATGAACTACAAGAAAGAGAAGCAACAGTTTCAGAATGACGAGGGGATTGACCCCGTGAGCAAACGCCCATAACATAGGACAATACCTGCAGACTGCAGCATTTATCAATCAAACATCCATGAAACATCTTTATCCATCGGAGAAGGCAACCAGCAAGAAATTTGTGGGTTACTATCAATAGGACGCAAGAGGTCCAAACCACTGATCTGAGTGTATTGGTGCAATTAATGATGACACTTGCCGCAGAATCAAGATACAGGTACCATCCATCGTGAGGAAGAGGAATCCCAGAATATTGAACAAAAGAATGACATGAAATTCTTTAGGAAGAAAAAGGCTCAAAATAGTTCAGGAGCGTCATACAGAATTCCTTAGAGATAGCATGTGTATGGTTTAGCAATTGGAGCATATGACAGAAGAAAATTGCGAGGGCTGAAGAAATTCATAAAGTAAATGCAAACCGCTCGCCCAAATTTACATAGGACGAAGATGTGCTTGTATATCTCTTCTTGAGAAATCTTAGACAAACCATCTGATCTAGAGATCCTCAAGGCATATAATGGGCAATTTGTCAGATAATGGTCAAAAACCTGAAATCTGGACATGATTTATCTTGCACATCCAAAAAACTGACAGAAATCGAAGGTCCAAATATAGCATAAACATTTACGATTCAACATCCCTAAATCAACTAATAAGAGAAGAGTGAACAAAGATAGCTCACATTTTCATGAAAAATGCTTGTCATCGCATGGCACCACCACAATTCCTGGCCAGCATCACTATAACATCCATGAAAGGCATTACCATTTGACAGTGGAGAAAAATGCCTTTCGAGTTACCAACATAGATCTACAATGATAGTAACATGTGTTTTGAGTAATGAGCCATGAAAGATCATACAACAGAGATGCAAAAAGAAAAGCATATAGCAATAGTGGAACAAAATATTTTGACATAAAAACAAACTAAAAGCAGATCGCTCGTGCTCTCCCAAACATTGCCTACTCCTCTCTTTTCCATTAATAGAAAAGATAGTACAGAACCAAAGTCCCTAGCACTAATGTGCCGCATTAAGATACTATCAAAGATACCTAGTGAAAGATGAAAACAAGCCAATTTCTTCTCCTGCCTGGGAATGAAAATAGTTCAAATTTCAATAGATAAAGAACACAATTAAGCAGTCCCTACAACCACATTTGCTATTGCTGCAAATCAGAAAGTACAAGTTCACTAGATTTCTAGAGTGCACATGAACAAATGGGCTCTATGTAGACATGTACCCATCTTTTTTCAGGAAAAAGTGCAAACTTGTCTTTGAACTTTCGTGTTTGAGCTAAATTGGTTCCTATGGCTCAAAACCGGATGAGACTAGTCCATCAACATTCCAAACCGTGCTAATTTAGTCCTTTGACCGGTCTGCAGGGCGGCGGTTGTGGGTGTCTAGCAGTTTTTGCGGACCTCATCGCCGGCCCTCAAATGCCCCCAAATCAATGCCTCCATCCCACGTCGTTCCACCCCCTCTGCCTGCACCGTGTCTCCATTGCCGTCCGCGACAGTGAAGAGGGGAAGTAGGGGAGGCAGTGGTGGAAGAGGAGAGACAAGCGTCAATGGAGGAAGAGAGGGGGGGCGGTGGTGGACGAGGGGGGAGGCGGTGGTCCAGCACCAAAGAGGAAGTGAAACAAGGTGAGAGAGAGGAGAGAGGGAAGAGATGAAAATGAGGGTGTGGCTTACATATGGGTCCCATGCCATGTCATGGCCATGTCATGCGTCGAAGCCAGCTCATATGCCACGGTGCTGAAACCACCTCTAAATCGCCTCCAAGAGGTTATCTGCACCTTTTTCATGGTTTTGCAGAGTCGAATACCTGGTTTCATAGTTCAGTGGATATGCAAACAAAGCACAATAGTTTAGAGTGTAAAATAAACTTTTTCCTTTTTGAAAATATTAATAGAAATGTTGGTATAACATGTGGATCTAATGGACTTTAGTTATAAATAATTAAATAATTCATATTGGTTTATATTAGAGTATATTTTCATGATTCCTGAAAGCACTTTAGTTATAGTTTCAAACATCAAATTCATCAAAATATAATTTCCGATCTTGTATAGTTACAGACTAATTTTGGACAAGATCCCACCAGCAGCCTAGTGGGAAGGTGTTGGGAACTAGTAGCATGGTGAAAGGTTCCAAGTTCCCACAACCTAAAGCATGGCATTTGAGGTTTAAAACTGCAATCTACTGGTCATTGGTTAGTGTCATTACCTTTTTTGTGCTTGTATGTGAGTATATATGTCAGCACGTACAAGTATTTATGAAATACTTTTGGAATATGAAATAATTCTTATATTGATGGACAAGTCCATTCAAAAAATAGGTCTTATATTGTTGGATGGAGGGAACGTGCAAGTGGAATTAAAGACTTTACTGAAGCAGTAGAAATAGGATCTTGCTAGTCAAAGCCCTTACCTGCAAATATTTTTCTAGCAAGGACATGCCAACATTATTTGAGGAAAAATATTATTAAAAGATACGAAACCGTTAATAGCTCAAACTTTCAGTCCTATAAAAAAAAAGGAGGCTTCAACCTTACGGTAGCTTCTTATTTGGTTGAGAACAATGCAGCTAAAGAACAGAAGAAAAGTAATCCCATGCATTTCCATACAAAAAGGAAAATGATGAAATTGATTAACCGTAAAAAGAAGCAAAATCTGATACAGGTGATCGCGATCGAACGCCCGTGTCCCTGGTCTGTGGCAGGAACGGGTAGTGAAGGGTGCCGCCTGAAGCGACGTCGCCCTATGGAACCGGTTGTACGGTGCCACCGGCCGGTTATCGACAGCAGCACCGGAGACTGTATTTGGTGGCAACAGAACATGACATTTCTCTCCTGCTAACTCTTTTTTATTCCATGACCAAGCTCAGCTAACAGTAATGCTACGAAAGGGGAAAAAGGATAAGACTCGACTCAACTAAGAGATAAAGATCAACAGCTAACGTAGAGATAAAGACCCCTAACCAACCGTATCCTGAGGTGGAGCGGCCTGGACATCCAGCCTTGGCCAATCCTCCCCTTTGTGGTGCCGGAAGTAAACACGGCCGAGTGCAGCCATATCAAAATCACACATAGACATCACATGAAACTCATGGAATCTCAGTTTTAAGCTAAATTACAATATTTGGAAAAGGAGGCATATTATCCAGGAGAAGTATCCAATGCATCTTTCTATTTCAATGCAAGTACCAGTGACTGCTTCCTCAAAACAATATGCCCTTCTTTGGACACAATCTTGTTCATTTTATTCATGGAAGTTTCAGGCAGCATTGCTAAACTAGCCACAAATTTGAATGGTATTGGCATATACAATTATCACAACCAAATATGGAATGCAACCCTGACTAGTTAGTATTCTTTAATATAGCTGATATTGGCTGCACTGAAAACCTGCAAAAGCTGTTTTTACCATCTATCTGTCCACATCTGGGGGAAATTCTCTACATGGCAATGATAAATAACTGCCAGCAGATATGGATAGAATTGGGCAGGACAAAATAAACTCTTAAGAGTACAGACTAAAGATACATTAAAAGAACAACTGTAAATAGGCAATATGACATGAAGTGCAACAAGGATGACATCATCTCCTATGATCTCAGTTCAAGAACCACAATGAATTACACAAACCCAAGGGGAGCATTGATAAATACAATATAGAAATATTTAAACTGACTAGGAAATACTTTAGACTAAATCAAAACATTTCATAATAATTTTGCCCATAAAAACAATTCATAATAACACTGTTCTAAAGCATGGCATAATTAAAAACTTGATACTAACAGTCTAACATAAACCCATATAATATGGTCAAAATTTTACCTGCATTGTGCTTCTATGAACATGCAACACTGTTGTGCAAGTCCTCGTTATTGTAGAAATCAATGATGGCAACTATGCTACTAATTTGTATTTTGTAATACCCTGCAACTAATAAAGCACATCCCTTGAACATGTCAGAAAGATCCAGTGAATCAATAAAAGCCATTCTTGGACCAGGGTGAAAGAAGGAATTACCTAAGGCCCATGGGCCAGAAATAACCCACTTACCCAGTTCAGTAAGCCTTCACAAAAAAAATGGAGCTATCTTATAATGTTAAGCTTTAGATACCTCTACATTGATTCGTATATAATGAATAACGTTAAGGAAATCAACTGAGCACAGCCAAATCGAATGCATAGCATTAATACCTGATATCTTGGGCACATAAAGACAGAAACAGCAAGTCAGCAACTCTCATTCTCTTGGCTAGTAAGCACTGCACAACAAAATAAATAGGATTATGACAGCTCAGGACAGACCAATATAAGAACAAATATGTCCAGCAGAATCGTGATAAGAATATAGTACATCCTTGCCATGCTCGAGAAAATAAATGTCATTATTTGGAAAATATAGCTATGAGATATAAATGGCATATGTCTATTAAATATTTTTTTCCGACAGTCGACAATAAGGACAAGTCCATCGTACTCTAGTTAATATCATACCGTTCACATGTATCTTTTATGTGAAACTAAAAGGACTAAGCATCATTCTATTTAAGTAAAGCTTTAATTTGGTTTAACTCAATTCTATTAAAAGATACAGAGACTAAACATTTCCTATTTGAGCATGTTCGCTATAAGAATAGACCTAGAGGAAGACTTGAACATGTGGAACTTATCATACGTAATGAACCATTTCTACACGCAGAAAAAAATCAAGATGGATTGGGAAGGGCTAGAGATTCGAGTAATCGACAGTATATTAGTTCTTACACATTATTTATACTCATTAAAATTCAGAAAATATGAACTGATGCTAGGTCGGTATTTTGGAAATTTCCTTCTAACTCTGGAAAAAGGACAAAAAAAAGTAGTAACCTACAAAGTGCCTGTCTGTCAATTTGTGCCAGACCAGCAAAAAAGTGACAACCATGACATAATTTTTCTTTTACGACTAGAAATTGATTTAATTAAATTCCATTGAAATCGTTAGTCTTACGCAGTGCATGTGATTAGTGGGGGGGAAATGGACTGTGGATTCTGCTGCCCCCATCAATTTACATAACCCATTACTTTTTTGGTATAATTTCCATATTTATCCACAGCAATGTTAGCATGCTATATGCAGGCTGCGTTTTAGTTTAGAAATTGCCAATTCTGCAGATTTAAACCTTTACGTTTACCACCAAGTATCTTTGACAAGATATGACCAATTCTGTTTATGTAAACTCTTCAAAGCACCCACTCAATACAGTACAACCATAATTTAAAAATTGAAATTATATGCTGTTTTACTGGAATATCCGTTCATCATTTTTCCATGTGAGGCAACTACATTTACTTTGACATCAAGAGATTGGATCGCAAGGACCCAATGTGCAATTTTACTATTAAATATGTATTAATCTGTACTAATTCAATAGCAATTATTGTGATAGCATTAATACTCCAATTATGCATCAAACACCTCACAAGTGTGCAGGTAACATGCACAACGTAAATACGTGACAGTTGAGAGAATATCACAACAGCCAGCATCAAAATGCAGGCTTGCAATTTCATAAGTTTTAATATGCGGTCATTTGGTTAAGTGCTGAATATCAACCCTATTTTGATATGTAGGAGGATGCACAGTGATAACCATAACCACATTTATAAGAGCACCCAATAACATGCCAAATGACATAAATCCATATAACATGCAAATATCCAAAAGAAACTACTAGTCCCTGTGAAGAATCCAGATAAGACTCATAACCATCCAGTCATGGCATTATGTCTCACAAGGAGCATACCGATTCAATGCCATACTGTGAATTAAGAACATCGACATGTTGGGTGCAAACATGTTAATACAACATGGACTTTGACATCAATCCTGAAGAACACCATTACCAATCCAATACTGTTCCACATGTCGCTGTAAAAAATATAGATACAAAAGTGTGAAAATTGCTGCATATGCCTTAATTGATCTTCAAGTTCAATAAATTATACCTTTACAACTTGTTTGATGCTGTCTTCAGTATGAGATATATATTTCTTCATCAATGTTTCAGTTGGTGGTAGTCGATTGCTCTCAAAGGCAATAATTGTGTCAACTGTGTGTGGGACTAAAGCATTGATACACCCGCGGCACTGTAGCGCGGCACTGTTCACGCCGGTTACTGTAGCGCGGGCCCGTACTGTTCGCGAGGCACTGTTCACGCGGGATAGTTAGGGATAAGATTAGTTATGGTATTAGATAAGATCAGTTTGTTAGGGAGGGGATAAGATTAGTTAGAGATAGTTTCTTAGGGCCTAAGTCTTCTATCCCTATAAAAGGGATGGTCCTGTATCTTTCTTTGGGGATCCAATCAAATGAATCAAAATTAAGAGTAGATCTCATAGGCGGTGGCTCCGATAACAGCCAAAGGCGGTAGCTTCGACAACAGCTCGTCTCGCCCGCGTCAAGGGCTGTATCCCCCTGTTGCGTCCTTGCACGTAACAAAAGCACTGTGGCACTGATCAGAAATGAAGTCCTTTAAATAACCTTCTGCCACCTTCTTCACAAAATCCATCAATAGGTGACGGAAGATTGCCTCTAGTCTGTCGTTGTGATTTAATTGCACTATAAAGTGAATATAGCTGTGTTAATCTAGCGTCAGTCCTGAAGTATGGAAATCTATTCCACTACTGGTTACACACAAAAAACATCATAACAAGCAACATATAAAAGCAGTTCAGTTCATTATTATCCAATCCAATTACATTATAAGAACTGCTAAGAATTTATTTTTAGCAAAAAGGGCAGGAGTTCTACCATCCCATTAAAGAAGGAGCAAGTTCTTACACTAAGGCCGAAAGGCCGACCCCAGGACAAGAATAAATCAGAGATAGCTCAGGGTTAAATGGAACTAAGAAACCGAAATTTCAAAACTATTTGTTTATCATATCATTACTCAATCAGAAATGTATAGTACAATATATGACAAAGAAGTTTGTGATGATTTGATCAAGGAGAGGGAATACAAACAAGGGGATCTCACCAGTAGTGGTGTCATGCGTGTGGCACGGTTGGTACCAGACCAATCTTTGTTTTCTTTTCTTGATCGATAATCAATACATGATATCTCTTTTATAGGGATGGCTTACTTAGACTCTTAAGAAAATAATCCTTTATCTAAGGTAACTAATCTTATTTGATAGAAACCAATCTAATATTATCGGGGTCAATCTCTAAAAGATGACAAATCAACGAAAATCATATAACTAACTTCCTAATCTCTTCGGACATTATTTACTGATGATGTTAATTACTGTCCACATGCGTGAACAATAATTCCTGCACCTCCTGCGCTGTGAGTCTATCCGATGTGGTAGGGGCGTAGGGCCCACATGCACATAACTTCCCCGCCCTTTACAAGACACAAGCTGTCGGGTGGTAGTCATGGCAGGAGTACTACGAAATACCAAGCGGATAAGAGAAGTGCAATTTATGGCTTATCTCCGCTTGGAACTGCCCTTATGATTGAAGAATCCAGCACTGTCATGTGGCATGTGAGATACAAAAAAACATCCAGATATCCATCTTGCACTCGATCTGACTGCGCCAAGCGTGACGTGTGGTCGTCACCCGTTGATGGCTTGCTTGAAACCATGCAACAATAGGGCGGCGCTTGCTGGGTTCAGTTAGGGTGCAACACGGCCTATGTCGCTGGCTCTGACACTATACCCCTTACGATGCTCACAACATGTCATGCACCTCGTTGAACTCCAATGTCTTTCGACATGCCAAAGTGGTGATGCCATTGGAGGAGGTGGTAATAGTGAGAGCCTATACTCCGGCTTGATCAGTGCCTATCATGTCATCAAGTTTGCAAGGCGATCATCATGCCAATCCAACCTATTGTTGATGGCATCAAATAATGTGGTGTGGCGATCAAACTTCTCTTTGATGATGTTTACCATGGTGATGATGGCATCGAGGGCCAAGGAGAACACAAAAATACTTAGGATTGGAAGCGTTGCCACTTAGCATTGTGACAACAACAATTAGATTTGATACCAAATGCAATGATGTGATCTAGGATAGGGAGAGGGAGAGCTGGCGAGGAGATCTCGCGAACAGCAAGGTAACATACGTAGTGTGGCGGTATGGCGAATAAGACGCGGACAGCGTGGTTGGTACTAGACCAATCTTTCATTCTTTTCTTGATCGATAATGGGTACATAATTGGACCTAAGAACGTAATCTTTAATCTAAGGTAACTAATCTTGTCTAATAGAAACCAATATGATCCTATCATTATCAATCTCTAATAGATGGCAATTAACAAGAAAAATATCACTAACTTCCTAATCTCTTGGGATATTATTCATTTCTGCTGGTTACTGTTCATGTGCTGTGCACACGAACAGGTGTGACCCCTTGTATCATGGCTCTATCCTATGCCTGATGGGACCCACATGTACATAACAAAGTTTTCGGGATCAAAGCCATATACAGAAGGGTTTTCGAGTGTCAAACAAGCCAGCCGCTTCGATCTATGTACCTTTGTATTCATCAATTTATTAGTGATTCACTACTAAATAAAAATACGACTTACACATATGTCAGTTCTGAGAAAGTGAAGGCTATTAAATCAATTTCCAACAGCACTGTTCAGTTCACATCATTTAAAAGATGCTACTAATCAAGAACTATCAACTAAATTAGCGATCAAAAAACCTTCAGATCTAACTGCACTTAGTTGCTCTGGTTAAAATTGTTCTAAGGACAGTATTTTATTTTGATCTAATTCAGAGCTAAAGTGAGTTCCTCCTAGTTAGGGTAAAAATATAGGAAATAGATAACGAGGATAAAAAATTCGGGGTTTCATTAGTGCATCGACAAAAATGAGACAACACATGGCAAACCAGCTATTAGTTTCAAAAACTTTAATGGGCATTAAGCATTGTTTGGTAAATGCAGAAACAACGGTGGGCAAATAATTAATAAAGTTAATTACATTCAGAAGGTAAAATTTGTCCCCCGCCCAAAATACAAAGCAAATCATACCAGGTAGGTGCTTAACTGCTTGCATTTTCTGACAGGGCATCTGTTTAATTTTTTAATGTAGATAGTTCTGAATGGGGAAGAACTGAAAACATTACTATAAAAAAAGATGTTATTATCTGATACTATTGAGTCTATGACATTCCTTACAAACTATACCAATATTTCCAAGATGCTATGGTTGTTTCATCATGGGATTTACTCTACATAATTTCAAAATATATTTTCTCAAAAGTCGATACACTCCTAAGATATCTCTTGAAACTCTCTAAAAGGACAGGATGTCACCAAACAATTAATCAAATATGCTGAAGAAATAAAAAAAAGGTGATATAGCAAAGGTCCACATCATGCCATATTCCAAATCCTTGTTCATCATTATTGGCCGACCACCATGGTTGCAAGCAATGCTATGGAATATAAACAATTCATTAAGTGGTTTACCATTTACCATTGTAAGGAAACAAAAATAACAGAAACAAAAATAACAGTTGTTCATACAGATGTATAGGAAAAGAGTAAGAAAACTAAAGAGCAACATACCATGTAAACTAAGACCACATCAAGACAATGTCCACCACAAAACTCTGTACACCCAAGTTGTTGCTCAATAAAATGCATAATCTGAAAACTATTTATACATGATTCTGATATCTACACATTCACAACTGCTTTTTTTTAACTAAAGTGTCAGCCATTTTTCTAATCCCCGCTATCGTAAAATAATGTGATCTTCATTACAGAAGCATGAGCAGCAAATCACGATGCATTCAACATGCCTATGTAGGCTAGTGTTGTGGGTGCTCTCTTTCAAACGCCCGTGTGCCTGGTCGGAGACCAGAATGGGAAGGGTTGAACGGCGCCTTGCGGCTGCCGTGTCCTCGCCCAAGTATTGGCGGTACATCGCCACTGGCCAGTTTTTGATGGCTTGTTACGTGCAAGCATGCAACAGCTAGGTTGTACGAGTACAGTAGCTTGGGAGAACTACCCATATTTGTGAAATATTTCTCTCAAGCAATAAGTTTAACAAAGTTTTATACTGAAACTAAGCCCTCAACTAGTGCCAGCATGTCGCTGGTGATGAATTATGAGAAGAGTGTGTATAATAATAACAGTGGTGGTAGACATCAAGAGATAAAATTGTCAAATTTGTCATCTCATTCGAAAATTAGCACAAACAATCTAATACCCCATATTATTGCTAAAGCACGTTAACCTCTCATCCTTCTAACACTAAGGACTCTAGAAAGCACGATTTGATGCTGATTGCCAATGCCTACAACATCCACATGCATTATGACAGGTCAACGGGATGCTCCACAACAAAATTGGCATGAACTTTCCAGAAAGAATTAGCACGAGCTAAGTAGATTCTTTACTAATTGCACTATACTTACACAGCACGGCTCCCTGTCATTAATATGTTCAGCTATCCACATCATCATAAAAGTGCCATTCATGCCGACACCTAACCCATACAATACTAGTATTATATTACTACTACTTACTCATCAAATTGCAAGGATAGAGCTAGTTCCAAAATAACCTACACGACATTTCCAAGTAACTGAAGCAAACCACACACACAAAAAAAAAAGGCAAACACTAGAGATTAAACACCACAGATGCAAAACTTCTCCAGTTCACGTAATCATCAAATTTAACATCACAAACAACACTGCGTATCTGAACAGCGACTACAAGAGCATGGGAGCATCGTGATCAAATACGAGCGGGAGCCGAAGCAACAAGCAAGGCTAGCTCACGGGCGATCGCCGTCATACCTTCTGACTGCGAAGCATGGGGCAAAAACCTAGTCGTATCGGGCGCCGCCGGCTGCTCCGTTCGCCTCAGCATCCTCCTCTGCGCGTCCTCGATCCCGCCGGCCGGCGGCCGTGGCGGCCGCGTTTGGGAGCCACGGCCACCGCCAATGCTGCCCACCATATTCGGGGCTGCCGCGGGGGAGCTACGCCTGGGCGCCTAGGACGGCGGGCGAGACGGGCTAGGGCTGGAGGGGGAGGCTGTGGGGAAATTTTGGGGTTTGCGAAGGGGAGGGAACCTCGCTGGTCGCGCAGCTCGGCGTTTGCTATCGAGCCTCGAGAGTCGAGCCCCCAGGCACCGCCAGGCCCTGGACAGTTGTCTCCTTGTGCGAATTGAGATCCTGTCGGTCCATTCCTTCAGGGGATAAACGACGGTTCAGATTAGATTTGTCGCATATAAATTTTCCTTCCTCTCGTTTTAAGCAGAATATAGACTTTATTTTAAACGATTTTACCTTTTTATACCATTTCTGGTAAATCTCAAACTCAACAAAAATTAAATCCACCCTCCATTACCAGTTTTGAATGTTTAAAGCCACAAGTCAAAGCTAATAAAAGTTCGGTTTCAACGGACAATCAAACAATTCCAACACAAAAAACACCATAATAATAACAATTTCATATTTCTCAAAAAAAAATCATATGAACTGTGTTTCTTTTATATTGTTTATGTTATGTCTGTCATATGGGATACCTAGCATCGCATCCGTTTGGACTATCGTCTAGCCTCATGGCAAAGGCACGCGCCTCATGTTATTTGCTCTGCCTCCGTCATAGCCAAGTAATTCTTATCTTTGTGCACCAAGGAGTGGGGGTGTCAATAGACTTAGAAGTGTCTTTGGGAGTAGGTGGTGAAGCGAGCCTAAGAGATCCCTTAAAGTTTTATCCCTAAAACCAAATTTGTGAGATTCCCTTGTGACTTTTAGGGACCCCTATTTCAATCTGTCTCCATGGCCATCGTTTAATTGTATCCTATGGTTGCATATTCTATTCTAAAGAAAGAGTTGTGCTTTTCACTTATCACACTATCATTTTCAATGAAAATTTAAGAATATGTCATCTTAAAGAATGGAATTAAAGGATTTGACACGTTGAACAGCAAATTCTTAAATGTTAATATTTGAAGCGGCGAATCCTTTATTATTCATCAACCTTTGTGTCCCCATACGGTTTTAGACAAAACCTTGTTTCCTATTTTTTAAAAAAAATCTAGCAAAAATTGATTTAAAGTGTTTCATATAAACTTTTTAAAATATGATCCTTTTTTTTTGAAATTGGAAAAGTTATTATTTCTAAACCAAATAGGCAAATACACCCTTTACCTAAGAGAAAACTATAATAAAATGTTTAAAAATCTTAAATGTTTAAGGGTTGGTATAGGGGATATATTGACACGATGTTTTCTGTATTTATCCCATATATTGGACTCAGCGGTTGCTCTTGGACTTGTTCTTAGGTTGCAATACCTGTGAGAATCGAGATATTTACGAAAAAATCAAATAAATTATGAAGGTTTAAAAATTGTTTTCGAATTTGGGTTATGCATGTTTTTTTTTTAAAAAAAACTTCGTCTTGACCACATATAAACTTCACCTCCATCGTGGAGCATGGGTAAAGTTCATATTCATATTCATTTTTTTTTAAAGGCAGTGAGGATACACTCTACAACATATGCTCTATAACACAATTACAACGATTATCTATGTGGATGCCGTATAATAATTGCAAAAATGTGGCTCTAGCTTCTTCAAGAAGTGGAATTTATATGGGCATTGTTTCTTCGTCTGAAATGTTTAAATGCTAGCTCAACAATAATAATAGAATATGTTAGCTTATCAATAATAATAGGATATGTTAGCTCAACAATAATAAGCGGAGAAGATGTAGATGACTTCCATCTTTTCCTCAATGATTCAAGTGTGTGTGACAGAGGGTGGGGGGATATGACATCAACAAAGGTGGCGAATGAGAATAGGAGGAAATAAAAGAGAAAGGTGTCTACGCAAAATTACCTTTCATTTATGCTGTTGTCCATCTCCATAAAATATGGTGCCAACTATTTTTGAGAAGTCTAATGTGTCATCTCTATACTTAGCTTATAGTCTATTGGGTTCTTCACACATAAAAGCGGCGATATCTTGTTTGATATTCCATGAACAAGATATGCCAAATCCAATTCAATTTTTGTTGATTCCTTCCTTTACACATTACTCATCGGACATTTTCTACTCTACATTTCAACCAAGGTTCTGCACTTCTCAAGCCAAAATTATTTCGACAATCCTTTTATTAAATTTGTTAAATAATAGTCATCCTTTTTTTGGTTTTGGATAGACGAATATTTCTTTTAGATCTACACTATTTTTTCACTTAAATTGATGGTGGAAATTAAATTATTTTTTATTGAAAAACTTATGTATAGAAGCTAGCATCATTTTTTAAAAACTTTTGATGGTCAACTATTTTGTTGTTGTTTTGTCTAGAAATTTGATTTGCAAGGTCTACTTGAGGTTGACTACGTTCTAATATTTTTGTTTAACATCTATAGAATTTATTGTACGTGGCCATTTTTTTGTTACTTTTAGGAGTAATAACTAGTATTAGACAGATGGCTGATATAATCTGGAATACAGTCATCTGCCACCGAGCTAGCCTTTTTTCATGACCCTTTGCACTGTTGCTATTAATTAACAACGTCCAACGTTACTGGCAAACCTCCACGAAATATCTTATGACCTTTTTTCCAGTAAAATCTTCTCCTGTGCCTCTATGGTCCCGTGGTTGCAAACTTTCCTTTTGTTTTTTTTTCTTTAAGCACAAAATTGAGTTAGTCTAGTCCTTTATTTCTGGAAATCATCCAGGTGTGATCCTTTTACCCGGTGTTAATGATAGTTTTTACTAAAACAATAAAAATCTAACTAATATTTTTTCAAATAAAAATTCCATGAAAAGAAAGTAAAGTGGAGTTCCTGTTAATTTTTATGGCTAGTGGGGGAAAAAATTTACGAGACCTAGTCAATGAATTAAGGACATATGGTTTTCACAAATAAAAATAATCTACTTGCCCGATATTGTACTTTATGGGCAATTAGTTGAGGGAGCTAAAATTAAAGTATAAGACATGACTTTTTCCTCTTCTCCGATCTCCATAATCAATATATCAACAAAAATCATCCAGCCTGCGGCGCCATTTTTTAGAGTGGAGAGCCCAATCCCTCCCCTCTTAGGCGTATTAAAAAACTGTGATCACTCAAAATAGGTCTTAGAGAATGAAACAAATTATAAAAAAACATTTTATAAATTTTCAAAATAACAATTTAAGATTAAAAGAACTGTAAAATACTACTGTACATGTTTGTACAAAAGAACAAGGTCTTAATGCGGCCAGAGATAATCCCGAAACAAATTTGGCCCAGTACCACTAAAAACCAAAATTGGGCTGCCTAGAAAACCCATTCATTTCCACTGGACGTGGGCCACATATACTTACTATGCTCGCTTTTAGTCCAAGGCTTGTGCACAGCAATACAAATTATTTTGTTTTGTTTTGCAAACCAAAATCAATCTTGGCCTATATACGAATTCGGATTCTCTCTCACTGCATGGTAACGTTGTAGTAATATTCTCTCAATATACTCCGTCCATTAGAAAATTAAAGGCTATGACTTAAACCATTTCAAAATAGAGTTACCCTAAAATTTATAGGAAAAAGTTTATCTTATATCATGGACCATCATGCTTCTCTACACATTGTAAACTATGAGGCATGAACAAAGCATGGCAAGGGCTAAGGAAGTAGATCAAGTGATGCTTAGCAACAACATGCCACCAACCGGGGCAACAATCGGCTAGGGCTGTCTTCGGTGAGGTATGGGACGCGGGCACAATGATGGCCAATGGGCTAGCACGCCCATCCACATAGACTGGGGCGCAGGGAGGGGTGGCGTAGACCAAGAATGGCCACCAAGCGCCGCTTACCTCCTCGATTTCGTCCCTTGCATACCAATGTGTTATTTCTGTTCTCCATCATGGTGGTCCCGCCCCTGACTTTGCCGGTGTACCTAGGGTGATAATCTTGGGGTCAATCAACAGCGCATGAGGTGGTCTTCTCCCTATTGCTGCCTATAGGCTCATCCTTCTTCCTAACCTCGCATCTCACGAGGAAGATAAGGGAACAATAGGACTAGAGCAAGGAGGCAAATTCGAGAAGAGGAAGAGGTATAAGAAGAGGAAGGATGACATGTGGGCCTATGATGATATATATTTATTTATTTTTGTCTATTTTCTAACTAGATCACGTCATTTTCCACCGTGGCAAAAAAAACCACCTGCAAAACCGTCTCCGGGTTGTTTACCCCAATTTTTAAGTTTTGTGGGCAAAATATCTGATTTCATAGTTTAGTAGGTTTGTAGACAAAGCCCAGTAGTTTTGGGTGTAAAATAGACTTTTCAGTTTCTGGACTTTCTATTTTAAATTTTTTTTGTATATATGTGTAGAGTTATATGCACATGTGAGGTTGTGAATAGTCGGAAGATACGAGTTTGTATCCTCTGTCACTACATGGTGCCCCCTTCAAGAATATAGGGTGTATTTTTACTTGAAAAAAGTCTTTAAAAGTAAACTTGACAACAAATTTTTCTTATTATATATTGTCAATTGCTATAGAATAATAATGCATCAAAGCTATTTGAAATACACATCGATTCATACAACTTTTGTACACTAAAAATTTATATAATTTAACTAATTATCAGTCAAAGCTTACAAAGCTTGATTTTTTGAATCAAAATATGCCTTGAATTCTTGAAAGGAGGGAGCAATGAACTAATATTCTCTCCTCACACTTCATCCATTCTAAAATTAAAGGCTATGGTTTAAACCATTTCAAAAAAAGGGCTAACCCATTTTTTTAGAAGGATTGATTTTCCATATAGTTACATATGCATATTTCATATTTGCATACGTGAACAGGTATTGGACCCGTTTAGAACGTTGTCGAGTTGATTTCATTTTCTATATGAGTCAATGGCTCACACATTTGGACGTTATCGAGTTGATTTCAGTTTTTAAAATCTTGGCCGCAGGTTTGTACAAAATCGATTCAGATGCCGCTGTTCAAAAACCGGAAATAGATCCGAGCCGTACACCAGGCGGCTGCGCCCTCGCATCACATGATCAATCACGGGCAACGGCTCAGGATCCGTAGTTGTGCGCTTGTGCGAATTCAGGCTCCAGAGAGACGGCACGCAACAATGGCAGGCGTGCCGCCGGCCTGCGCGTCCCGCCCGCCGCTCGCTAGGCCTTGGCGCAACGCCGCAGAGGCCATTGCTCGTCGTCGCTCGCGCGATCGTCGAATCCGGCCGCACCGCAAGCGCCCACACGCACACTAAACACAACATCAACGCACCCCTGGACCCTGACCTCCTCTCTTTTCCTTCCTCTCCCTGCCTGCCTCCCTCGTGCAGTTCTCCACCCACCTCTCCTCCTCCTCCTCCTCCTCCTCCTCACGCTCTCCTCCTTCTCCACGAAACCACCCGCCCCCTCTCCGTCTCCCCCCGACGCCGCGCGTGGGAAGCCCGCCGCCGCCGCGACCGTACCCGTCCCGGGAGCGCGGGGGCACCGAGCCGGGGAGACGGAATGCCCGCCCAGAAGCGCCCGCTCCCACAGCCCTGTCCCGACTCCGATGGCTCCGACGGCTACGTCGCGGCCCGCCACGACGCGGCCGCCGCCAGCCGCGGCGGGGGCTCGCAGGACGAGACGGACGGAGAGGCTGCTGCGCGTCAGGCGAGGGCGCCGCCGGGAGACCGCGGTGAGATGGACGACGCCGACCCGTCCTCTGCCTCTCGATGCGCACGCATCGCGTTCCATGCCGGAATAATATCTCTGAGAGGCTTCGTCCGCGTTTGATGGGTTTCGCAGATCCCGACGAGGAGGGTGGCGGCGGCGGAGGAGACGGGAGCGACAGCGACAGCGAGTCGTCCCAGAGCGCCGGCGACAGAGACGAGTACGACTTCCCTACCCTCCACTCTTCCTTCCATGACCTCTCCTGGTCGTCTCGCGTGTACGCTCCGGCGATCCGACCCCGCCGCCCTCCTATGTCTTTTGCGCTAGCCGCTAGCTAGCTCCGGTTCGTTCCTGCCGCGACTCCTCCCACCGGCGAAGTTCGTCGCTGAACCAGTGAGCCTGGGTAGCGGTGACATACGAGTATACGACCACGATGAGCGACGATTACTTGCAATTGTCATGTTTTGGTCCGTGGTTTTGGTTGGCGTCGGGCGAGCTGACCAGCCGCACGGGATATGGATTCTGGTAGGAACAGTAAGCTTACGAGGTTATCGGGCTTGCTGCTTGCGATGGTTGCATGCTTTCGCCAATGGCCATGATGCGTGTCCCCATGGGAGCGGCATGGCAGAGGGCAGCGGCGAATGCCATGAGCATTTCGACCCTTGGCCACTGCTGTTGTGGTTCCGTCTTAGCGTAGCCGGCCAGCCGCTGATTTCACTTCTCCTTCTCCTGCTTTGCCGTCGAGGTTTCATTGCCTCGTTGGCCTCAGGTTCTCTGCAGACAGGCAGGGAGCTGCTGAATGCAAGAGCTAGCGTGATGCTCTCTCGCATCTTTTGTTGATTTGCTGCTTATTATTTTAGTTCGCAGTTCATGAATTCAGATAATTAGAAGCAGTTTCTTCTAGAGCTTAGATTATTGCTCAAGTGTCACAAACCTTTTCTTCTCTTGTGAATCTACTACTTCCCTCCTGCAAATCTATGCTCGCAATAGTATATATGGATTAAAATTCGTAGTTCTTAATTTAAGATACCAAGATTGTATAAGGCATCAATCAAAATATGCAGTTAGAAAAACTAATGTCGTGTCATTGTCTGTACTCACTGGTAATGGGCTATAGAGTTGCAATGCGAAGCTACGGTTTGAGCCCTTGAAGGTTGAAACCTTCCGAACTCTATCATCACTGGAAAAATCGGGAGTTAATTTCAAAACGGTCCAGAGTCCAGACTGAAAAAATTGACGATTTGCCACTCTCAACGTTGGGTTCTCGCTGAGTTACACGTGGGACCATCTGTGTGTATTACACGTGGGTTAGAGTGGTATTTTAGCGAGCGCCAATGTTGAAAGTGGCAAATAATCAAATCTCCCGTCCAGACTCCAGGGTAGAGAGTAGACTGAAAACTTTCATTGTCGAGTGTCGACCACCCTATATAGCTGTTTTACATACTTTGTTCTTCCAATCCATATCATCAGTGTTGGCGCTGCATCTTCAACAAATATGAAACGGAATCACGAGAAACGTTTCTGCACACATATGATCTTCTTCAGGGCAAAAAAGGAAAAGTTTTATGGCTCCATCGTTAATAGTTCCAGTTTTTCTTTTTAATTAAGCGTTCACTTCCAGCTTTGGCAAGCCCATTGCGTGTGTTTAATTTAACGACGTGCAGATTACTTGCACTCCGCCTACTAGCTTTGGCTATTGCAACTTGCAAGTGATACTACGTATTATTGGAGATAATTTCAGCTGCTGTAGCGTTGTTACGACTCATTTTCTCTTTCAGTATCACAAGCATAGCTAAGTTCAGATAAGCTAAAACTTGTTGTTCTTGTTCCCTCTCGATCGTACGCTGTCCTTTCCATTAACTGTGATCTACAAGCTGAAGAACGAGATCTGTTTTTCAAACGGCAGCCATGGAATACCAGCTGGACAGATTTCCGCAGACTACCGGTGAGGCCTCGTTGGAAGGCCAGGGTGGTGGCGACTAGCGACTGGAACTGACAACTGAAGACGCGACACCTGATCTTGAGCAGCTTTCATCCGCGCTGGCAATGCAACGTCGATGCTTCAATTTATCGCCGGAATCCACTCACGGGATCGGTGGTGCAGCTGCAGCATGAAGTCATGGACTATCCCCGGAGCCTAGCACGTCCCCTCGGCCCGCAGATCTCACAACCTACAATCTCACTGCCCCAAACAAGAACACCTGGGGAGTGGGTTCAGTTCGCGTAGCTAGCTCCTGTTTCCTTGATCCGCCCCGTACTAGATCGATTGGCGTGGAACTGTAGAAGTACATCCCAGGGGCCAGGGCACGCAGGTGGTACAGCCGGAGTTTGGAGCCAGGAGCCCAGAGTCACGGCAGGCGAGGCGAGACGAGGCGACCTGCATGTCCTGTGCGTCGCTTGCTACCCTGCCCTGGTCTCTCGCGCTATTCCCAAAGGGTGTAGTCAGACCCGCGAGCCCGAGGCCGAGCCGGAGCCCCCACACGCAGGGAAACGAAGATACTAGCACAACCGGACGGACGCCTCGGCTCAGGCTCAGGTCTTGTTTATTTTCCTCTCTCTCTCTCCGCCCCCCGCAGACCCGCACCCACCTGGGCACCTCCCAACTCCCATCGTCTCCCTCCCCCCAACGACCACCCTCTCCTCCCTCAGTCCCTCCCATACGCCGATACGCGTCGCGGCGGGAGGTTCCACCACCGCCTCGCCGGAGGCCGAGGGCCGGGATCCTACGGGGCAGAGGGCCAGAATGCCCGCGCAGAAGCGCAGGCTCCCACCGTCGTTCTCCAAACCCCGTGATGACCACGTGGAGGCTAACGGGACGGCTGCCGCTTCGACCGGAGGCGGCGGCGGCGGTGGAGGAGGGGAAGCACATGTGGTCCCGGGCGGAGGCGCCGCCAGGCGGGTGGCTGACCCGCAGCCGCGGCGCGAAGGCGGTGAGCTTAACGGCATCGACACCCCCGGCCGTACTTCTCGTTTCCGCGATGTTCACGTCGCGTGCCTGTGCCTCCGTGCGAATATGGCTGAAAGGCATGCGTGTTCTGATGGGTTTGGCAGATTCAGACGAGGAGGGCGGCGGCGGCCGCGCGGGCAGCGACAGCGACAGCGAGTCGTCGATGAGCGACGTCGAGATGGACGAGTGAGTCTTCCTTACCTCTGCACTTTCTCCGGCCCCATCCGGCCTCGTGGATCCCCTCCGGTGGTCTACGAGATTTGGCTTTTGGCCTCTTCGCGCTGCCATGTTTCGTGTACTAGCTAGCTCCGGCTAGACCTTCTACGATTCTACCCCTACACGTTGGATGAAACATCAAGGTGGTGTCTGCCGGAGCCGGTGTGCTTGGTGGGCCGTCAGTGTTCGACATAGTTGCTCCATTCGTGTGATCGGGCCGCATCAATGCAAGGGCACCAATCATACGTCCGCACGAACATGGATGTTACGTGCGAGCTAGGCATACGATCTGTTCGATGGTTTTCAATATTCATCCTTCTGTCATAGACTCATGGTGCACACCATGGCCTTGGGAGTGACGGAGATTGGCGGCAACAATACACGGTTTCAGCCTTAATGTGCAAGCTGCTTGTTTGTTGATGTGTTATGCTGGAGTTACCACTTGTGTTTGAAGTTTGAACTGCTCTGTCCGTTGTGGTTTAGGCTGCACCTTAAAAGGAACTCGCAGTTTAGTTGCTGTTATTCGGTGGTATATGTTGATAATTTGTCATAGGTCGTGCTCGTGAGCTTGTGTTGTGAGATTGTAGTCTTCCTGGCTTAGACGATTTCAGTTTATGTTACCTTGGTCAGGTGTTCTAACTCTGTAGAGATTTTCTTTTTTCCTTTGTGATTTATCCTATTTGTTCCCTACTTATAATAATTTGTTATAATAGCACGTCGTGCTATTCAACCAGCAGTCTTTCTGAAAGTATACATGCTATATGGAAATTCATGAGATGCAATGCAGTGTATATCAGAGTTGGTTTCAAAATCAGATTTGTTTTTTTTTGTGTGAGACGTTTTACCTTACTAAAATTCATGTCAGATGATAACGTAGGCTAGCCTCTACTTGGACTTCTGCTATGTATTAGTCCTCCCAGATAATGAAATATGTATTCAGCCGTTCTCAGTTTTGAATCTCTGGTTCTGCAGATTTAGGTTGTCAGATCTGGGGTTATAAGCTCCCAGTTTACAATTCTGTGACCCTTTTTGATGTTAATTTTTAGCTACATATTGGCCATCACCCATGACTCTTATGTGATCATTGTTTCTATTCTGAAGCTCTACATAAATGCTTTAATATTCAACTGCACTTGACTGTTGACACACTGCAAACATCAAGATCAATGTATATGTTAATGATGTTGAAAGATTTGATGCTTCACAAAGCCCGAAGCTTATATTAACTTTTTCTTCCGCAGGTTTATACAAGTGAAGTTAGCAGAAATACGGAAGGAAGTCCAGTGCCCTATCTGTTTAGGTGAGATTATCTCATTTTAATTTGCTTGGAGATTTGAATACCACATCTCTCTTCATATTTCCTACTTGAAAATTGAACCTGGACATGCTAATGCAGGTGTCCCTTTTTATACATGGTTGCATCTTTTTCATCACTACATGATTTAACCTAGCTAGTATGTTCAACAGTCTGCTGTACTTACTTCTTTTCTGCGAGTATATATTGTTCTATGCCTATAGTAAATGGTGGCCTGTTCACCGTCATTGTATTTTTGATAAGCTTCTAACTTGGCATCAGTTAGTTGGTGCATTTTTTCTCAGTACAGAGAAGTAATAGATGCATCTGAAATAGATGAAGGATCAAAGTGGTGAATGGATCATGTTTGGAGCTGTTTAATCTTTTAATATTCTTCTTAGTCCCCTTAAATCTATTTAGGAACCTAAAGTTCCTAGGTATCTGGCTGCTTGCGAACCGAAGGGTAGTTGTGCACTTGGACTACATATATTCATTAGGTGCAGTACATAATATGTCTAAATTGAAGCCACATTCCTCACTACTAGGGCTTCTTAATTTTGTTTATTTAGATAACACATTTTTTAGCAGAATTAGTAAACACGTTTAAATTCAAGGAACCGTGGGCCTACATTGGATTGTCAATAATAGCTGTCTGCTCAGGAGAAACTCATTTTCTTCATGTTTTTACCACGATGACATTATTTCTTGTACCATATATTCATCATTGTTTTTCGTGAACTGTGACAAATGTGGCTCTTACTGTTTGGTTGGCTGGGTGCCACTTCCTCAAACTTACGATATTATTTCCTATATATGCTATGGTTGTATTCTGCTAATTCCAGAGACACTTCATCTCTAATTCTCTAGTAACTATTTTATGGAATGCTGTGTTACATCAAATGGTGCTGTTTCCTGAGCAGTTATAAACCATGTGTTGCAGTTTAGTACCTCCTCATTACACGCAGTTTAATATAGCAGTTATATTAGAAATCTAGAGCATTTTCATTTGTTGGACAAAAATGTGATCAAATTAAATTAAACATTTGCTTGTTACTAGCTACTATAGCTTGCAAGTTTGACTGTTGGAGATATACTGTCCTACTTGTGGATTTTGTTAGATGATGATATGACACAAAAAATGTCTAATCCTTCCAAATTGCAGGAATTATACGGAAGACGAGAACGGTTATGGAATGTTTGCACAGGTTTTGTAGGGATTGCATTGATAAATCTATGCGGCTGGGGTATGATGCCAAACATTATTTGTCTACAATCTTGTTGCCGTATAATTCTATAAAATGTGGAATCCACTGCCCAATTTAATTTTCGAAATAATAAAATATAATGATCTTAGTTGACAGTAAAAGTGATGCACTGATCTTGCAGAAACAATGAATGCCCAGCATGCCGCACTCATTGTGCAAGCAGACGTTCTTTGAGGGATGATCCTAATTATGATGCTCTAATAACAGCCTTATATCCAGACATTGACAAGTACGAGGAAGAGGTGATGTCTATGTTGTCTGTCATCATATAATTATTATTTTTATTTAGGTCTCGTATACCCTGCTTCTCATATATTTGGTGTTGCAGGAACTTGCTTTCAGTGAAGAGGAGAGGACTCGGAATAAAAAGGTGAGTTATCTTTTGGGTGATACCAGAATACCAGGCAATTAACACTTCTTTTGAAATTCTCTTTAATCCATCATTATTAACGTCAATATTATTTTTTCTTGGTAGATTCAAGCAACCATTGAGGAAACATTTCGAAGACAGACAGAGGCAGTTGGTAAGAAGCGTTCCACACCAAAAGCAACTGCCACTGCTTTTGCAAGGAAGTACAGGAGAAATATGCGAGCAAGGGGAAGAGGTAAAACCATTACTTCTGATATTGCCCCTACTGGATCTGATGATGAGGATGGAGAAGAAGGAAATGCCAATGATGTCAGCAAAGAGTCATCTTCTGCTGATGACCACTCTCCAGATTTAAGGCAGAAAAGAGGTAGGAAGAGACCTGCAGCACGATCATCACCTGCAGCACGATCATCGCCTGCTAGAACCATGGGTAGTAGTGACCATGGCTTTGAGGAAAACGTTGAATCAGTAGGTGGAAAAGAAACTTTCACCACCTCTCCGCTGCGCGGAGAGATGCTCGCATGGGGGAAAAATGGTACTCGAAGCCAAACTCGACATGGCAGTGCGGGTGGTTCAAATGGCAGGGTGGCAAAGGGTGGACGAGTTGCAAAATTGGTGGATCATCTCCGTACTACTGATGAAATGGATAAGGAGGTATTGTAGAACTGCATGCCAATCTTAAAATGGATTCCATTTTGAATTTATGTTTTTTTCTGAACATAATTGTTGATACTTCTAAATTCTAATCTTAGAAATTAATTTCTTGCAAACTGAAAGCTATTTGGAAAAAAACACACTTCAAAGTGGGATTTAATTAAGTTTTGTGGGTCATATCGTTTTTTCTCTTTGATATTTTGTCCTGACAGTATGTATTATCACACATTTTAGTACCTCTGTCCAGTGGAGAACTTAACATGAGTTGGTACAGGAGCATGTTCTAAGTTAGCTGAACTTTTGTATTTGTGTCTTGCAGTTCAATGTATATCTTGTTCTTCTTCCTCTTGATGGGCAGAGGATGCCTAACTTGGAAAAACCCTATCTAAGTTGTCGACCAAACTTGTCCGTTCAGCATCTTGTGCAGGTGATTTGCATGCCTCTATTATCTTTTTTGGTTTATGAACATTCGTGGTGTACTCTATTGAACTTCAGTAACGAAAAATTTGCATGTTTTCAGTTCATTGCTCTTCAGTTTTCTCGGCAAGTTGAAGAAATTGAGATATATATAAGATTGGACCACCACAATAAAAATATTGCAGCAAAGGACTCCGGTACAGATGAAGCAAAAATGCATAAATTTGATGGCTTGGAAAGATTGAGGGAGGATAAACTTCTTTCGGAGCTTCACCCTTCATTTGCCTCTGGTCACGGTGATCTGGTAAGTCCCAATCTTGAATAAGTTTGCCTGCCAATAATGTTTTCTCATTTTTTTACTTCTGATATACTGCATTTCCCTCTATAATTGCCAGGAATTGTTGTATGATTCGAAAACTCAAAACTAGATCAAATTTGGAATCCCACTTTTCCCTCACTGGAAGTTTGTGTTATGGTCCACATGGGACGTGGGGACAGCAACTAGTGGATGGTTGTACGTAAAGAGGATTCCTTGTGCAAAATGGAGCAGTGGCTCTTTCCAATTCCTATTTTTATTTAGTTTGATTTTCTATCTTTGTAATATATAGATTTTCGTGGTTAACATGCGTGGATCTAATTAATTAGCAATGGTTCTATATAGGAGAGCAGGCTATCTTCTGTTTATTATTCATTTATACCACTTGTTGGGATATGGAAAGTTGGAAGGTGGTATTGTACTATACAGGCACTCCATCGTTAACTTGTTCAGGATTGCATTTTTTGGTTTTTTGCAGATATATAGCTTCGGTCTGCACTGTATTTTTTATGGTAACCATCGCATCTTTCCTTACTCTTAACCATGTATTTGTTCTGATTTAGCAGTAGGATTTGAGTACCATTACTTACTAACCGAGCATACAAGTGGTGTGACGTACTGTGGCCCTTGATAGAATACGATAAAGCAAGCTCTAAAATAAGCACTGCATACATCTCGACATTCTACTGGTTGATGCCATTTTCTTCATTACGCAGCACGAGTTATACAAGAATTGTGTCCTTTTCTGCCCTTTCACTAAAATCTAGGCTGTCTGGCAATGTGTGATTCAAGCGGGGAGCATTAGCAACTCAGTGTGCATTCAGGAACATGCTCAATTTCATATTGCATGAGCAAGCATACTAAAATATAAGTACATGCAAATTTGTACCAGAACGAACACAACTCTGCCTTATTGTTACCAAATTTGCTATTGCGTTGTTGACTTGTTGTTACCAAATTTGCTATTTGGATCTTGGTAGACGCTTGTGCCCTAGCTCATCTGCGTTGGTAAATACCCCCTTCTCTCACGTGCACCGTGCACGTGTGATTCGCCGCCTCTTCTTGGTGCTGCCCCCTCGCCCTATCTTATTGTCACCCCTTCCCCTTCCTCTTCCTCACCTTTCTTTCTCCCTCGAGTTAGGATTCAAGATCATGTTGAAGTTCACCTTCCCCTTAACATGGGATTAAAGAGAGGCAGGCCACATGGGGGGTGAAGGTCTATCGGTGGGAGGTTGGACAGTGAGACGACAAGGCATAGAGGGTGGAACGACGACGAGAAAGTTGGGTCACTGGAAGGGGGAGGGAGGTGGTGACAGATTCGACAATGGGAGCCATTGGAGATAGGCAGCGATGCATTCAAAGGTGAAAGCCGTTGGATATGAGTAGGGCGGAGGAAGCTTACTAGACAAAGAAAACAGACGGTGGGAAAGAAGGCAAGGAAGAAGAGGAGGAAGAAGAGCTCTGGCGATAGTGGCTAGAAGGTAGAGTGGCGGGCCAGATGCTAGAGATTGAGGAAACGAAATATTTATAATGGTGAGGAGAATAAGACCTAAATCCAATATCCAAAAAATCGCTTATGCAGAAATCAAAAGTTGCGAATTTTTGGTTGGGGTTTAGAGAGAGTAAAATTATTAAATTTTTTAAGAGCTTTGAGAAAAACACTTCAAAGCTATAAGCACCAAATTGTTTGGATCGTATAAAATAGCAATTGCCTTGTATATTATAATATGATCTTCAATAGAATGATTTGATGGCTCAAGCAACATACTCTTTGTGCACGTAGTGGTACCACGATACCACTACACAATTATACCCTCCCGTGCGTAGGATGGGTTGAGTTGTTTGGTTTGAGGAGACACCTCGTCCTTGATGTAAGAGATTCATCCAATGAACTTTGGTAAGATGACATCGTTTCCTATTTTGTACTATCTAATAGATGAGGTGTTGACAGATAAACCCATTCCATTTCTCAAACCAAACAAATGAAGTGGTCAATTCACCATTCCATCCATCAAACCAAACGGTCTAGAATTCCTTCATTGGTAGCGAACATCTTTGCATGGATAATCGGCATTGCCCAAAGGCAGCAAGAGCAAAATCTGTTATAAGTCGGGCAACACCTTCCATCACCTAATCGTCGTCTAACCACTCCTCGTCTAGACTCTAGTAGGCTAGTTGGTTGTTTATCTATGGTAGAGCGATTCGCTCTAAGAAAGCCATCGAGATGGGGTTTGATTTCCTAGCCATCCTTCACAACCAAGCTCACGGAATGCAATAGCATTGAGTGGGCCAAGATGTGGGGAAAAGGGGGATTTTCTTGTGGGCCATGCTCGAGTGATGCAACGGTGTGCGTGGTGGACATATGAGGGGTTAGGATATGAGCAACGTCAATAAGATGAATAGTCGAGATAGTGATACTTAGAGGACCTTGACGATGACTACACTATGGAGTTCAACGATGACCATGGAAGCATGGCACACGAATCCGCCTAGTGGTGCTCGTGTTGTGGGTAGGAGCTCGAATTGCTCGTGCCTGCCTCCTTTAGGACACCCTCTGCTAGAAACTCAACAAAGGAGATAATGTGTAGATGTAGTGTCGCTCAACCTCAATGCAACTGTTGGTGCTTGATGCAGGCCGACAACCAACATGGAGTCAACGGTCCATGTGCCTGACCAACATGGAGCCACCGCTCCGAGTGCTTGGGGTGCTTAGGGACATCACATGCTTGCTTGGGGCGTTCCTGAACTCTATGTGCTTGGGGTAGGTTCGGATGGCTAGGCCACGACCATTGTGCAACCATGTCTTGTCCGAGGCACTGCTATGGCAAGGCAGTCGATGTCCAGTGAGTGCCACCGTTGGTGTCCAATGTGTGGCTAACATTGCACAACATATGTGTTTTATGAAATACTCTATCTGTGATGTAGATAATTGTCCTTGTAACAAAACACAAACTCTTATGGCCCTAATTCGTGCAATGCAAACTACTTGTGATGTAGATAGTTGTACTTGCAACCAAATACAAGCTCTTACGGTCCTAGTTCATGCAATGCAAACTACCAAACATAGACTCTTGCATAAACTCAGCATGGCTCTCACCAACTTGGCTCACTCATATGAGCCAAGCTTAGCCGCTTAGGTAGGAAGCCAACCAAACAAACACTAAAGCTCTCCGTCTCTCTCTTTACCTTTCTTTACGAGAGACTAATGTTTGATTTGAGGAAAAAAGTGACTATACAACTAATTTGTATATGATTTGAGAAGCGAAATAGGTTTGTCCATTATCCCTAAATCCCTAATTTAACGTTTAGTACAAATTAAGTAATGATGTCATCCCACGTCCCCACTAAATTTCATGGGATGAACCTGGAATGGGTGGTTTAAACCAAAATCTTGTTGCTTCCTGGAAACTCATCTATCCATTCTCCACGCTTTTGTTGTTTATGTTCTTGCACCCATGCATGCAAGTGTTCCAACTTCCCATAGCTTCGACCATCACCATGTAAAGATATTGTAAAACCATGCTATGGCAACTAGAGGGGGTGTGAACAGGAGCCACATATTTTTTTTCGGCTTTTGCACGCCACAAACCCCTCACTGCCAATCCATCAAACACATGGTTGACGTATCGAGGATGCACAGGGTCAAACTCTAACTACTTCGTGTTTGTGAACAAAAATAAAGCTATGATCATGTCCATGGGTAGGAACAGGATCCAAAAGGATCAATAATGATGTCCTATAGAGAGCATGAAGCTTGACTGCAACAAACACCAACACAAGCCTTATGAGAAAAAGAACAAACACTTGATGAACGACTGGAGAAGAACACGGTCCATGGTCATGCTCATGGGAGAAAGGTGATCGAAACGATCCATGATGGAATCGCATGCCCTAGCATGAAAACCGGCCCTCCAAAGCCTCCAAAATAAGCTCAAATAAGGTGAAGAAAATCACCCAAAAAATCCCTGCAAAAATCATAAAAATTAGAGAAACTCCGATTCAGGAGATGATCACATTTCTTGAACTTAGCCTCGATCTAAACAAGTTGAAACAAAAGATCGAAACTTGTGCATAACCAAAACAAGATCAAGAACAACAAAAGATCATCATCTTCACAAGGAACTTCGAGTGGATTTCTATTGCTTTGATTTGAGGGCATTACAAAGATACATCTCAGTGGGCAAAGCACTTATAAGTGCACCTAAACTCACCCCAATCTCAACCCAAATGGCACAAGTGAAATGGAGGACACCTTCTCCTCTCCTTATATAAGCCAAGAGTTCTAGTGTATCGCAATATCTCGCAAGAATTTGCCAATACCCTCATATCACTCCTAGATGGCTAAGGTTGATCACGCACTCCACCCACGTACAAACACAACTCGATACACATGGCCTCTCCAAGTCCACGCACTCCATACAACTAGATGCTAAGTTTCCGTCACCCTTGACCACTTGCCAAGCCTTAGATTCTCACGTTGACTAAGTCCATCATCCACATCATCTTTGTGATCCCTAAGTCCGAGTTCGACCATCCCGTACGACCTCCTTGTCATTATGGACCCCAAGATACCAGTTTGTGTCCTGACATGTCGTCGACCACGATCCACCAAAACCTATACCATACGGATTAGTCCAAAAAATCATACTTACCTTGATTACATACATGCTATTCCATTAACATCATGAATCACTCTTTGGGTATATGCCAAAACAATGCATATGCAAAATCCCCACAAAATGCTAATTTGTATTTGCTTCCCAAATAGCAGATGAAGCTCAAATAAAAAAGTTGTTAACGTGAAAAAGATAGGCCTCAAAATTCTCTGCAACTTTCATGTGCACACTTAATTTTTTGAGCAAGGAAAGACCTTAAAAAAGACGAAAAACCGACGAGCAATCAAATCTCCGTTAGCGATAGACCAATCCGGTGCAAACACATTTTTCACTTATCTTGGTCCGACATAAAAGTGATTTTCACTGTCTCAATCCACTGTGAACAAGTGCGGCTAAGGCTCGCACGTAGTCGGGCAGATGCTTTATGCTTAGGACCTGTTTGTTTGAGCTGCAACTTCTCTAAAAACCGCTTTTGGGAAAAGCCACCCAAAACTTGCTTCTCAGAACACAGTACAATCTGGCTTTGGGGGATTTTGACTTCTTATAAGAGAGTTCTAAAAGCTGGTTGTTTGTTGAGGCTAAAAGCTCAAACAAACAGAACTTTAGCGACGTAGATGCTTACGTGTGTGTCGTAAACAAGTACAGTTGGCGGTTGTACGTAGCAGGGCAGAAAATTCAGGCTGGTCTTGGTCATATGGTGTCACCTCGAGGGGTTCCTAAATCTTGATAGGTGCCTCGTTGTCTCGACTCCCCGATGAGCCACACATGCAAAATCTTGAGCCCCATGGCTTCTCCGGTCTATCGAAGGCAAAGTTATTAGTATGTACTCTCTCCGCTCTTTTTTGTTTGACGCCTTTGACTTTTGCATTTGTCTTTGACCATTCGTCTTATTTAAATTTTTTAAATATCATTTATTTTGTTGTGATTTGTTTATTAATAGAGGTACTTTAAACATGGCTTATTTTTTTTATCTTTTCATTAAATTTTTTAATAAGACAAATGGTCAAAAACGTGTCAAAAAGTCAAAAGCGTCAAAGAAACATAAACACTTTCCTAAAGGAAGATTAATTACCTGTCGATATTTGATTTACACCAATGGTCCTCCATAGTGGACAATGATCAATTGATACCCGATACTGGAAGTTTGCCACAATAGTACTAGTGATGTGCATCTCCTGCTAGTAGTTGGGAGAGTGGTGGTGTTCTTTATTACTCTTAAGGTATAAGTTTATACCTTGAAGGTATGATGTAAATTGGCGATAAAGGCAAATTGATTGATCCCCTAAATGCCAAGGTAAGACTGATTATAGTGGTATAGCCATATGTACAAAACCTGCTGAATAGGCAAATTGTTTGTGTTGAACCATTTGAGAATAATTGCAATATTGAGACCCAGTAGGTCTGATAGGTTATATCCAGAAGATATATGATATTGCAATCAACTTTACCCACATGTTAGTGTGATCCCCTGAAGTGGAATATACTTGTTTAGACCTAAGACAATATGAGGTTTTAGGATCAGAAATTCCTTGCCTCTGTAAACTCTTACTGCGGCAGCAACCAGAATTTTGGACAAGTACTAAAATTATATTTAGGGACCTGCTGAGTAGCAGGGCCTCGGGTTGTTTGTTAATCGAGGATTATGTTGGGTTATATGGATGCGGGGTTCATGTGTAATCCGCATATCACTAAATCTCACATTGTGTTTGAGATCAGTGATTTATATGAAGCCTCACGTCTGCGTTTGCCTATAAAGGATGGTGACCACATCCAGCAGTTATGTGGCACGAATACCATCCATATCCCATGTTTTTTCATTAGGATAATGTTGTTTGTACTTGAAGATTAAGCTATACAGTTTCCAAATTATTTTGTTCACACTTTTCATAAGCATAGTGCTGTGATGGGTGTCCGAAAGACATCGAACGTCGGAAGGCATCTGTGTTATCGTCCTGAGGGGGAGCATGAGCTAATATATTGATTCGATTCATATGAAACCTTGAAGGTTTCACTTTGTCTAACCCAGTAGGTTGACATGACGATCAATTGAAGTATTTTACCACACCATAACATAGATTCAGAAGATTTATAACTCAAAGGTCCAGTATACCGTATTGATCATGAAGATCATACCCTGAAGGTTATATATTGTTCTTTTTTTCCCTTATATGAGTTTTCCCATTGGGTTTTCTCATAGCAAGGTTTTTAACGAGGCAATATTGCAATACAGCATGCGTGTGCAATGCACTCTTTTCTCCAATCCTTTTTTCCACTTGGTTTTTTTATGGAGTTTTTGATGAGGCATTGTCATATCGCGGTTTAGCCCAAGGGGAGTGTTATAACCCTAGGTGATTTATGGGCCAGAAGCCCATCCCAAACCCTAGGGGTATTATGGGCAAAACCAAATGTAGGCTAGGCTATATATATGAAACCCCTTGTACACAGAGAGATCTATCAATAAAGATTATTGTGTCTGGCTTTTGTCTCTCTAGATCTATGCCTCCTGTCATTGTGTTTGTATTTGCGTGTGTGCGACGACTGTTTTATAACACCTATTTTGCTGTGTGACACTGTCGATCTGTCTATGGGTCCATCCCAACCTAGCTAGCTATCAAGTATCACCCTACCTGATTAGCACATTAACGCATTGCCACCAGCTGGTCGTATGCTCCCGGCATTTGCCTTGCACGAGGGTTTTGGCGGTATAGGTTTTGGAATACCTGTCCAGGCCCAGCCACAGCAAGAACGTATTTTAGCTCTCAAACGTATGTTAAGAAACGTACTTTTCCTAACATGTACAAACGTGAGTGCGTGTTCTCCTTTAAGCTCTCAAAGCACAGCCATATAATGATCGATATATCACTTAAACTATGCATGTACTACTATATACTCCAACTAAATATTACAGTTTGGCTATGCTAGTGCGTACATACAACTAAAATCTCTATATGAAGAGCTTTCTTTGTGACTTGGAGAGGTATCGGATAGCCAGGTAAGCAGGCACCAATTAATTATGATAATTGATTTTTTAGGACTAGGACTGAAAAAAAGAAAACATTTTTCACTTCTCCTTCTCAGATAGGTAACAACTAACTAAACATCAGTGGCTAGCTGCACAAGACGGCGACAACGGTGTCGCCTAGGGCAACTATAGTCGGAGGCGGTGCTTGAGATGATAACGGTGCATTACTATAGAGGCAATGATGCTGGACCTAGCATAAAGGTGATGATGTAGGCCTAGAGCGGTGGAGACTAAAGGCAGTAGGGCATGGCTTAGGAAGGTGCCAATGTGTGGGACGATGACGCTAGCAAGTTAGCAACATATGAGCACATGGTAGCATGACGCATAGCATGTGGGGATGCTACTCGATAGTGGTCGAATGTTAGACACAAGGCTTAAGCTTCAATGGAATGTCTTTGTTGGAGATCAAGAGGTCAGCGACACATCAAGGCATGTCATTTGAGGGACATTGTCACCATGTCTTTGTTCGCCAATCATGGATAAAGGTTTAATTATAGGCTTTGTTTTATGAGTTGGGTTGAGTGCTTCATGAAGCACGCAGAAATGATGCTTTGTGTTCTGTTTAAAAAATTTGAGATCAAAATTGCCAATCTGAACCGGCCAATCTTGTTTATCTCATTGAAATCTCACTACCCATAAAATTTTACTTTTTTATATTTTAAATATTTTGAGGATTTTATGAAAATCTACGATTTAAACTGCCATTGTGGAGTTTCCAATAATACATTTTAAAAATATGAAATGAAATAGTAAAAAATTCTAACAAAATGTAGATAGCGAGTTTTAACGAGATGAACAAGACTTGTTCGACTCAATGTATTTGGTCTCAGTTTTTCAAAACACGACGGGAAGCACAGAAGGATCTATTCTTTCGAAAGCACCATAGGTCCATAGCCCAAGTCTTGTTTTATTTTAATCTTTTTGGTGCCATCTCATGGTGTAGAGGCCATAAGTTCTTCCATAATCCAAAAATCTAGACAAGATAGATGCACGGAGCACCACAATGTCAATAATGTCATAGAACACTATAACAACAATAAATTAGATGGTAGCATGCATTGCAATGATTTTGGCGTAGAAATAGTTCTATAACTTGTATTCTCACAAAAGATCCATGCCTCCCACGCTTGATTTGGTATTGTAGATTAAATTGAAGGCAAAGGCTACGATGCACTTTACCTTTTCTTTCAAAACAAGTCAGTTTAGAACGGCGTCTGAGCTTGAGACTCCGGCCTATTCCGTGTAATGCCATGGGCGAGATTCATGGGACCCCGCGAACCACGTTTGGCGGCCCCATGGCTCGACCAGGCCAAACTCCTCCATGGGATCCCTCCGCAAGCATCTCGACAAACCTTTGGCCGGGACACGCGCGGCGCCCAGACCGACCCTCTCGCGAGAGTCCCTCCACAAGCATCCCGGGAAAACTCTTGCCTAGGACACGTAGCAACAGGATATTACCGGCCCTCAAGAAGATATCACAGGTCTCCGGTGATGGCGTAAGACAGCGTGACACTCATTAAATGCCCCTGGCTGGCATCTTCATGCCTGTCTGCAACAGTGGCACCGCCCCGTCAAGGCCGGAGGCAACCCTGTAATTATTAGCTAAAGGATCCACCGGACAATAGGTTTCCTCAATGGATAATAGAATACATACTGGATAAAGGGGCTTCTCGCCCGCATGCTAGGGTTTTTCCCACCGAGAGGTGCCCGAGATGGTCCAACCTGGCCTCTTCCCCTATAAGGAAGGGCCCTTGTGACTTAGACAAGGAGCGAGAGCACATGACGCAACATCATCCAAGACATCGACCTCCATAGCTCAACACACCTCAACTTGTGCCACACGTATCCATACACCTGGAAGCAGAAACATCGTTGGGGTAGTCCGACGCCTCGACGTCTCTTATACACACGTAGAACAGTTATACCCACCGTGAGAGACTTGAACTGGGGTAGCCTACGTTCCCAAGCATCCATTATTCCCTGCTTTCCCTCCTCTAGAAGGACATCCCTCAAATGCTTCGTAGGGTGCGAGAAGGGGGCTCGGTTAATCCCAATTCAATTAAATGCGCGAGAAGGGTCCGGTTGATCCCTAGTTCAACTAAATAAGCTTGGCATTGAAAACCTTGCTTCTCAACCGTTGATAAAAGGCCATATAACTTTAGTTTATTGGTCATAGTAAAGGCTAGAAGAATAATAACAAAATTTTAGCGGCGTCATCTCGACTCTAACTAAGTCCGAATTCCGACGAAATTGGGGTGGGTGAGCACCGGGCAATTGTTGGGGAGGAGGGGTGACCGAGCGAGGTGGAGAGGAACAACATTGGGGAGGAAGAAGCACGACTGCACGAGCGAGTAGACGGAGGGAGGAGGAAGAAAGCAGACAAGGAATGGAGAGAGCAGCGTCTGCACCGTTGTAACATAGACGGTATTACCGTTCTCAGATAATTTCAGCTAAGGAGAACAACGAGCAGCGAGCCAGAAACAGAAACAGAAACCGCGCTTTTTTTCACACGTACCATCTCATCTAGACTGTTCATCCGGGATCCAGCGGCCTGTACAATGTGCAGAGCTCGTGCCACGGACCCACGTGCCAGCTGCAGCCTATCCGGGCCCGCACACAGAGACGCAGACCATACGAGTACTAGTACATACAGGACGTGGAAGGAAATTCTATGAGGACGGTCCGTAAGCACCTCCGGTGCGGACTGCGGACCTGCCCCCGACTCGCGACGCGTGGCTTCGCACCAATCTCAGCGCGCGTCGCCACTCTCCCCCGCGACTCCTTCCTCCCCCGATTCCTCCTTTCCCCGCTACTCTTCCCTCTTCCCCACCGCAACGCCCCTCTCCCGGCCCTAACCCTAAATCCCTCGTTGTCCTCCGTCGCCGCCGCCGCCTCGTCCTCCGCCGGCGCCGTTGCCGCCGCCTCGTCGTCCTCCGTCGCCGCCGCCGCCGCTGCGTCCTCCGCCGGCGTCGTCGCCTCCTACTCGCCGCGTTCCCCCCACCGACTGCAATGGAGACGCCGCCCCTCGTCCCGGAAGGCGAAGCCCATCGTCCCCCTGATCGGCGACATCATCTTCTCCAAGCGGAAGAGCACCAAGGACAAAGGCAACGATGGCTTCCTCAGTGGAGATCTTTACAGCGTGCTAGGCTGATCAGTGATGACACTACCTTCCTCTGAGTTCTTGATTTTAATCTTTGGTTTTCAATATGTGTTTGTGTGAATTGTGGATGGAAGAGGGGAGCTTGTGCAAATGTAAAGTACTTTCAGAGAATCAGAGTTGATGAATGCAGCTTGTATAATGGCCATTGCCATGTATTAGTACATCCTTGTAATCAATCATATGTAAAATGACAAATGCAATAAAAATAGAGTTCAATTACTATTGTTCTCCAGATTGTTACAAATGCAGATTCTGTGATATTGCAAACGCAGATATTGCGGAAGTGTAGATTTTGAGATATTGTACCTGCAATGCGATAGCTCTAAAACCCACTCTATGGCTGCTCTAAGTGCTTGGTTCTCTTGTTAGTTTCATAGTGTGCTTGGCATTGCATGAAATCGTTTTGCATTAGCAAAAGGGAGTTTGCAAACTGCTGTAGTTTAATCTTATCTTCTGTCAGAAGATTGGCTCATGAGAAAACAGGAATTTTTTTTTTAAAAAAGGGAACTAATGGATCATTGTACTAGTCTTCAGCTTTGTTTTGCACCAATATTGGTAGTTCCATTTTGTTACACGTATATTGGGAGGCAAAATGCGGTTCTTGTGTTGCAAACCTGTATTGAGATGTTTGGGTGGTTTGTATTTCTATACCTGCTTTCTTTTTGAGAACTTAATTTAACTGTGTGGTGGAAGTTTCTATAGTTCTATCATTGCCTACATGTATAGAGGATAATGGAGACGATGTGTTGATCCATCTTCTGTATTGATTGCAGATACAAAGAAGCCTGCTGGAACAGCCAAGGAAATAGAAAGTTATTTTGGTTGTTCAGCCTCAAACCTTGTTCTGGTAGTGACTTTTCTTGAGTTCTCATATGATCTCAATTTGTTAATTTATTTGTTTTCGTCACTTTTCCAGGTTGGTGATAGATACTTTACCGATGTTGTCTATGGCAACAGGAATGGTTTTCTTACTGTATTAACAGAACCATTAAATTTTGCTGATGAATCTTACATTGTCCAAAGAGTAAGTTCTATGCCCTTCATTTTTTTTCTATGAAACTGACAACATATCTCGAAGACGGAAGTATAAGGAAAATGAATATTTTTTAGTGCCAGTACCACCATAGATTGATGATAGGCTAAGCTTTTATCTGTGCTGGCCTGTAACGCCTGTTACCTTTTATGGATGTCCTGACTTCGGATGCATGCCAATGCTAATTTGCTACATTATAATGCTCTATATTGAGGAATGAAAGAAGAAAAAAAGTGTGGTTCTTAATGCAATGAATACTGATTGAGTGGTTGAACCATTGGAACCTTTCAATCATCATGATATCCAATGCCAGCAACTAACAAAATGATTGAACCATTCAAGATTATATTGATGACTATGCTACTCACAGAGTTACAGCCAACTATTCTATCCCACCACCAAAGTATGTTTGAAACAAAGAAGATGTGCTGTCATAATGAGGTACTTTGTTATCAAATGCTGGTGGCCTGGTACTCTTCAAAATCATTAGTTTCATTTAACAGAAGTTACAAGCAAGCATTGTTGTGATATGCAGTTCAAATCATGTTTGGTTCGACGCGACGTACAAACGTCATCGCTCCCACGCTATGACTTGACCAGCTGGGTTGGCAGGGCTTGGCCAGATATGGCATCTTATCTTTAGATTGGCA
Organism: Raddia distichophylla; assembly: GCA_005191435.1. Taxonomy (NCBI): domain Eukaryota; kingdom Viridiplantae; phylum Streptophyta; class Magnoliopsida; order Poales; family Poaceae; genus Raddia; species Raddia distichophylla. The sequence continues at coordinate 1,780,461 of SPJY01035639.1, forward strand.
GGATATGATTAGTTTCCGTTTTATTAGCAGATTTAGTTCAATTTCTTGATTAGCAAGTTAAAACTATTATATCTATTTAATCGTGTGGAAGAAAATGTGCAACCACACCGGCTGGCGCCCCCTAGCTGGTGTTTCAAGGCCCTCATCTAAAAACCATCCACAATTACTATCTCCGAAGCAAAGTTCATACCAAACCATCATAGTTGTTTTGGATTTTATAGTTCTTGTATTGTTTACCCATTCACATTATATATTTAAAGAGTAACAAGAAAAATATGAATTGCTAGTTAATTCTGGAAGATCATTCTTGTGCTTGTTTTACATAGTCCTTTTGTGTTGAATTTGAAATAGTTTATTCTGATGTTATGTTGATTCCCCAGGTTAGAAAATTGGAAGCATACATCATCAGTTATTGGTGCAAGAAAGGACACAAAGCAATTGAGCATCCTTTGCTCCCTGATGCAAGAAAAATTGTGAAGTTTGATCCGTATGAAGACAATCACAACCAGAGTATAGCACAGTGATATATATTGTTCCCCTGTTACTTGGTTAACACACTGGAGGATCTAATCTGGATCAGTATATTTTCTGGCTGTTGAGCTTAATATAGATAGGAGTATTATGTATGTGTCAACAAGATTTTGTTCTAGTTCAATGGTTCTTTTGGTGTAAGATTGCGATGCCTTTCCCTAGTTTGAGGTGTGCTTTTATTTTGCTGATATGCTGTGCCTGGCTCCTTGCATTGCTGTCTGAATGTCTGATACAAGGCCCGTTGATGGACCACTAGATCTGTTCGTCATTTATTGAAATAAATCGTGGCAACGTACTTCCTCTTAAAGAAAAAATATACTCCCTCCGTATCAAAATGTTTGTCACTTTTGACTTTTGAACGAATGTTTGACCATTCGTCTTATTCAAAAAAGTAGCACAAATATGTAAAAAAATAAGTCACACTTAAAATATATTTATTGATAAAACAAGTCACAATAAAATAAACGACATTTACATAATTTTTTTGAATAAGACGAATGGTCAAACGTTGATTTAAAAGTTAAAAGTGACAAACATTTTGATACAGAGGGAGTAACACGTAACACTCGTCGTTACATAAATTTATTTCCCATCTGGCTATGCTGATTTTTTGCAGGAACGCGAACCAAACCGCAGTCATTTTCTGGAGCTTATCATGTCCAATGCATCTGGTGTCTGCAATGACTAAAAATGCATACATATAAGGAGGTCAGCAGAGACGTCTGCAACAGTGCAAGGCAAGAATTGCCATGTATTTGAGTATTGTCTTCACACGCAAAAGTTTCACATATCAGCTTGAACCCCTGGCCACCAGTTTTTTTACATACCTCTCTTTAAAAAGTCTAAAATTAGTAAAGTCTGCATCATCCTCTTATTGTGAAGCTGAATGATCACGCTGTGATCTTTGGACCTGCAAAATTAAATAAACACTCTGTTTTCTCACTTGTGTACAAAGTGCATATACAACTTCGTTATTTGCCCGACAGCTGCATTTGTTTTCACAGTGATGACTTAGGTTTAACGGATGAAGAGCCTTTCCCATAAAAGTATACACCTTGTCCACGCTTCTTTCCAAGCCGGCCAGCATCAACATACTGTACAAGAAGAGGGCAAGGGCTGTACTTGTTATCTCCTAGCCCGTTGTGAAGTACACGAAGTACTGAAAGACAGACATCTAATCCAATGAAGTCGGCAAGCTGCAGAGGGCCCATTGGATGATTCGTGCCTAGCTTCATCCCCGTATCAATGTCCTCTTTGGTTGCTACTCCAGTGTAAAGTGCCCAAAATGCTTCATTGATCATAGGCATTAGGATGCGGTTTACAATGAAGCCAGGGAAATCTTGAGAACATATGACAGCCTTCCCAAGCCTAAAAAGTTCAAAATAATTAGCAATTTCAAGTGTAAAAAGTGTGGGAGTGCTCTGATTTGAGTCTCTTTCCCTAGATGTTATCAATGTCCTGCTCATGTAGGACTCGCAAGAAATTAAAAATAAAAAAAGAACAATTTCGAATCGGAGTGCACTAGCTTTGGCAAAATCCGTTTTGACCATGTTTGGGGAAGTCATAACTTTTGCTATAATCTACCTTTGGCATAAGCTTTTCCACCAACTTTTTGGAGTTTTTTTTAACTTTAATTGTTTGGAAAGCTCGTTTCTTGGCTTATATACCCCCAAAACAGTATTTAACCTGACACGTTTGGGGACTTCTGCTTCTTTTTTTTTTTTAAAAAAAAGAAGAAGCTTAGCTTTGCTTTAAGCCCCAAATAGAGTTTATCTTGTCTTTGTTGCCTTATAATCCACACCAATGCATCCACCATCCATACATGTTAGCAGCTAAGTGGTCAGCAGGTAGCACAATCATTCTTCTAGGAGTTAAATGTAGTTCAAAAAACAATCAAACAAAGGTCTAATGTTTTTTTTAAGGCATAAAAAATATTCTTATTCAAGCAAAAAATACTATGTTACCTAACATACAACTGCCAAAAAAATTTACTAGGTAAATACTGCTCCTAAAGTCAATTTAGAACCAATGCAGCTATGCTTAATCTTAACTCCAAAGTACAGAAATTCTGTTGTCTTCTCAACAAATCCATTAACACTAAGAAGTGGCACATCATGTTTAGTAAACACTTTCTTGATGGCACTAGGTCTGAACAACAATTGGTAAAAGAATCTGGCTCCATGTCAGAAAGTTGTTTTGGCGAGTCTCCTGTCAATGATCATGTTAGGCTTAGAAGATGTAGTCGAAAACTTTCAGTTACCTTTCAGAAAATGATTTAACTGTAAAAAAAACCTCTTCTGAGGTATCAGCTCCTCGTATAATTTCAATCAACTTCATTATTGGAGGAGGGTTAAAAAAGTGCATGCCTATCACCTGCAACATGGAAACCACTTCAGTCATGAGACTGAATTTAAATTCTTATTGTGGAGAGAAGCTCCTAGATCAAGGGGTGGGGGTGGGGGGTGTGAACATGTTTCAAAATGATGGATTGAGTGAACATTTTTCAAAGTGATGGATTGAGTGGAAAAGGCAAATAAGGCATGGAAACCACTCAACCAGAGGATTGAGGACGAAAAAAACACAGGGTTACCTTGTGTACAGTCTACAACACAACAGCACACAATTTTTATTTTATTCATTCAGCACATTGATGTTTATCTTCGAGGGCATGTTCTGAAGTTGTGGAATATGGAATGTGTTTAGTATTCATCGGGTATCATGCAAACTTTTAGCCTACATGGCAGAGCAAAAGATAGGGTCTACATAGCATTTGGGCCATTGTAATTTACAAGATGCTGCCCCAATTGCAATCAATAAAGTTAAGGGGCAGATAGGTGTGTCACTAAATGATGTGAAATTTTGACAAGCAAATGGTGGTCAAGTACTGTGATCGTAATAACTTCGTATAGCATACATTATACGAAGTTATACGAGTGTTTCTGAGTGGGCGCAGGGTTGAAGGAATATGATCCGAATGGGGTGGAGGCCAGGGTGATGGAGGCAGCCATCGAGGGAGTTCATGTGATCAGGCATGGCAAGTGCTGCGCTATTACTTTTGGGGGAAATACACTATTTGTTAGTAGTACTCAGTTCGTGTTTCTGTGTTTCCAGAGACCTGCAATGCGATAGCTCTAAAACCCACTCTATGGCTGCTCTAAGTGCTTGGTTCTCTTGTTAGTTTCATAGTGTGCTTGGCATTGCATGAAATCGTTTTGCATTAGCAAAAGGGAGTTTGCAAACTGCTGTAGTTTAATCTTATCTTCTGTCAGAAGATTGGCTCATGAGAAAACAGGAAATACTTTTTTTCCAAAGGAAACTAATGGATCATTGGACTAGTCTTCAGCTTTGTTTTGCACCAATATTGGTAGTTCCATTTTGTTACACGTATATTGGGAGGCAAAATGTGGTTCTTGTGTTGCAAACCTGTATTGAGATGTTTAAGTGGTTTGTACTTCTATATCTGCTTTCTTTTTGAGAATTTAATTTGACTGTGAGGTGGAAGTTTCTATAGTTCTATCATTGTCTCGTAATAACTTCGTATAGCATACATTATACGAAGTTATACGATTTAAAGGTTAAAAGTGTCAAATAAAAAAGAACGGAGTAACGCAGTCGGTAGTACCGTTCTCCGGAATTTCTCAGATAACCGCGTTTTTTTCTCTCACGTACCATCTCATCTGGACTGTTCAACCGGGATCCAACGGCCCGCACGATGTGCAGAGCTCGTGCCACGGACCCGCGGGGCCAGGCTGCAGCCTATCCGGGCCCGCACACAGAGACACAGACCATACGCGTACTAGTCCATAGAGGACGTAGGCGCCGTCGCGGACAACATCCTGTCATTCTCTCTCCTCCCGCCCGCGAGCGGCCAGCGGCAGCGACCCGCTCCGCTCGCCCGCCGCTCTGATGTTAAGGCCACCGCCGGTGCCACCGCCACCACTTGCCCCCGCTCCCCGTGCCTCCTCGCTTCCGCCTCCCAGAGCCGCAAACCCTAACACCGACCCGCCACCAGCCGCCACAGGCACGGCCATGGGCGTGGCCGGGTGGTGGGGACGCGCGCTGGGGCAGCGCTTCAACCCGGCGGGCGTGGCGGCGGTGGCGGCTGTCGCGGCGTCCGAGCCACGCCTGGCGCTACCGCACGCGTCGGTGCAGGACATCCGGTGGGTGGACTGGGGCGAGCTCCGCCGCGCCGGGTTCCGCGGCGTCGTGTTCGACAAGGACAACACCCTCACCGCGCCCTACGCGC